>MU224789.1:2106222-2136068 GCA_018584345.1 Thuja plicata | reverse complement strand
GGTTTGTTGATACCTCTCACGAGGTCTGAGATATGATCCTTGGAAAATTGTTGCACAATCGTGCTTAGTGCACCTTGGGGACACTTGAGTCGAGCGTGGTCGCGAGTGTTCCAGTGACTCCATGGGTGGAATGGGGTTGTCACTAGAATTTACCTGGCCAACTAGAGCTGATGGATGATCTATAAACTAGGATTTACAAGTTTTCTAACTTAATCCAAATACAGATTTAAATCACTGATCCAGGCAGTAATTACGTGGCAATGTGTTTTAAACCGTTGAAATTACAAGGGAGAGTTATGCTTTAAACACAATAATTTAATTATGTTTAATTACATAAAAGAGAGAATAATAAAGCTTAAAGAAATGAGAGAACAAGAAAGAGACAGAAAGAAGATGCAAACACTTGATAACGGAGTTTTCCCTTCAAAGGACTACATCTCTGGGTCCGCTTCTCAATTTAGAGACCGCTTTATTAATGTCGTCAGGCTCAAAACACCTTATTACAACATCCAAGTTTTCAAGGATCCGTTCACAGTCTCTTACTCTTTTATAATTTTTGGTGTAGAAAAACACCTTGTAATCTCTCAGAAGAAATTTCCTTCTCTCAAGAATTTTTTTCCCCAAAAGAATTTCTCCCAAAATTCTTCTCCAAACTCCGATTGTCTTTACAAACAAAAATGACTCCTTTTTATACATAATTTTGACTATATTTGGATTAAAACCAAATAAAAAATTAAAAACCATAACCCCATTTTAAAATAACAAAATAACCCCCTTATAACTCCCATACAATCTATTTAGAGCTTTTACCTTATTTCAAAATTTAGCTCCATTTATAAATAGGAGTTAGTTTTTAACAATAATCCTTATTTTAAATAAAACTGGCAGCCACAACACTTCAAATAATAAATGCCACCAACCATTTGAAAAATGATAAAATGGTGTAACGGCATGAGCATATTTTAGCAAATGGGAGGTCGGGGGTTCAAACCACCCGATCCCCTTTTATAGGGATTTGCATGGCTTTGTAAGGAGTTAAATAAAAAAATGCCAAATTGGTTACCAAGAATCTTGCATGGCTTAATGGTAGGGAGGAAAGTTAGAAGGTGAGAGGTTATGAGTAACCAAAATTTTAAACCAACAAACAGACTTCTTTTGCACTAAGGTGGCATGTGGCACCACCTGGTTGGGCCACGTGGCATCTTACCATTTGTCATTAATGCCATGTCATCAACAACTTTCCATGTGTCAACTTTTTAACTGCCACATCATCAGTTTGACTACCACATGTCAAGACATGATTGGTCCACATCATACAATTGCTTATTACACATGCTGACATCATTTGTACAGACATGCCAGTCATTGGTCAACCCTTTTCTTGGGTAAACTTTGACTGCCCATAACTTTTGCATACAAACTCCATTTTTGATGAAACAAATGACGTTGGAATCATGGTGATGAGCTCTTCAAATTGATGCCATCTTTGACCAATTTGGAGATGGTTGAAATTTCACCTTTTTCTGGCCCCCTTGGTCTACCTGTTGACCAAACTTTGACTGAGTGTAACTTCTACTTCCGAGCTCCTTTTTCACCCGTTCAAGTTGTGTCAGGTTCAGTTTTTTGAGCTCTTCACAATGATGCTATTTTTGAGAGATTTTGAGACTATGAAATTTTTGGCCTTTCTAGATCCACCTAGATCATTCCTCCCCACTGAGAAGCTTTTGGACCTCCAAAATTCTATTTTTACATAGAATGTAAGTGAGGGCATGTTCGCCTCACTTGTCCAGTATCACTTGTACAACCTGCTTGAATTTTGAATATTTGACTCATTATAAACACAATGAAAAATGAGATAGCACTGCTAACACAATCAACTATACATCCACCAAGATTCATTGTTGCATCCATCACCCACATAGTACCAGCTAGTAGAAAAAGAAGCAACAATAATGAATAAATTGATGAAAAAGGAAAAGTATCAACTCTCTAGATCTCCTGTACAAGAACACCATTAGAAAATGAATCATTCAAATCCTCTTTTACCATCACTGGCTGAAGACTTGATTCTGATTGCACCTGATCCTCACTAGCTGCTGCAGACATGAGAGTCAGTTTACTGCTTGCATTTACAATCATTTTCAAATATCCTATGTTTACAATTGATCCTTCATTCTTCATGTGATGAGCTCTTATAATGTATTCAATTCCATTCTTAAAAAAATGATACTTGTTATGTTCCCTGTAGAAGATAGCTTTCCTATCATACAAGTATGGGCTACCCAACACAATCCCACAGATGTCTAGTGGCACGACATCAAATTCAACCTCATCTATGTATTTAGATGTTATTGCAAATTTAAATTACATTGCTTAGTTACTCACAATTTGTTATCATTGCACACCCAACCTAATGGATAAGGTTTCGTATGTGGCTTGGTTTTCAGTCCCAATTGTTTAACAACTTCTTCAAAAATCAAATTAACTTGGGACTCACTATCTATCAATGTGTCAACTTTAGTGTTCTTTGAAATCACCCTTATATGAAAAAGTTCACATCTTTTACTATCTTCAGAAACATTATGACTTTTGGAAGTATAACATGAAACATTAGTGGTAGAATCATTACCAATGAAAGCTTTACCTTTCAAACCCACAACTGATATCTTTGTCTCATCATCAGAATCTGATCCTAGATCTTGAATGATAGCTGCAGTCTTTTTCTTTCCTTTATGATCCTTCTTAAACCACTTCGGTTGTTATTCTAGATGCAGTTTCCAACACTTCACATCCTCGTGTCCTTTCTTCTAACAATGTGAACAAGTAGGTTTTCCACCTTCCTCTTTCTTCACAATAGCTGCTTTCTTACCCTTCTTATTGCCTTTAGTTGGAGGAACAAATTGCTTCTTTGAATTGAAACTTGTGTTTCCTCCACCTGCTTCAATATGGGTTGCTTGAACACACACTTCATCAAAATTAGATGGACTAAACATCAACAATGTGTGTTTAAAATATGAATGCATTCCACCTATGTATTTTAACAAAGTTTCTTGTGTATAGAGAGGAATACCAAGAGTTAGTGCCTTCTTCCTAAAAACGTAAGTATACTCTTGCACAGACTGACCTTTACCCTGTCTGAGATTTTTCCAATCCATAATGGCTTGTTGCATATAACCCAAAGGATAAAATTGTTTCTTTAAAGCAGAAGTAAACTCATACCAAGATGAAATTATTTTACCATGTGTAGCAAGGTCATCCTGAATCTTACTCTCCCACCATACTAATGCAGTACCTCCCATTCGAAGAGTAGATAGCTGTATTTTGGAAGAATCATCCAAGATCTTTTGAACCCTGCAATACACTTCAATCTGCTTAAGCCAGTTATCCAGCTTCTCTGCATCCAATTCACCATTGTATATAGGCAACTCAAACTTAACACCAAGTTTTAATAAAGGTGTGTTAGCTTGCACATGTTTCTTTTTAGAAGAAGAAGACAAAGAAGAAGAAGAAGAAGAAGAAGAAGAAGAAGAAGAAGAAGAAGAAGAAGAAGAAGAAGAAGAAGAAGAAGAAGAAGAAGAAGAAGAAGGGGAAGGAGGTTCAGGAGGGTCACTACCACCTCCTACTCCTTTTCCTTTGTCATCTTTTGATGAGGATTTAGATTCCTCCTTCTTTCTAGCCTTGTCTACCTTTCTCTTATGTCTTTCATGCCTCTCTTGGATCAAAATGTCCACCAATGTCTTCATTTCTAGAAAATCTCTCTGGAAGGCTTCTGTATCAAACTCAACAATATTTTGTTCATGTGTCATTTCTGATTGAGGAAAAGTCCTTCTTTTACCAATCTCTGGATTGAACTCTTCAAGAGAACCTTCTCCTTGTTTCAATCTCAACCTGGTTAACATTCACCACTTGTAATTTCCTAGAAAATAGGCTCTGAAACCAAACTTGATCTGTAAACTAGGATTTACAAGTTTTATAACTTAATCCAAGTACAGATTTAAAACCCTAATCCAGGCAGTAATTACGTGGCTATGTGTTTTAAACCATTGAAATTACAAGGAAGAGTTATGCTTTAAACATAATAATTTAATTATGTTTAATTACATAAAAGAGAGAATAATAGAGCTTAAAGAAATGAGAGAACAAGAAAGAGACAGAAATAAGATGCAAACACTTGATAATGGAGTTCGCCCTTCAAAGGACTACGTCTCCGGGTCTGCTTCTCAATTCGGGGACAACTTTATTAATGTCGCCAGGCTCAAAACACCTTATTACAACATCCAAGCTTTCAAGGATCCATTCACAGTATCTTCCTCTTTTACAATTTTTGGTGTAGAATAACACCTTGTAATCTCTCAGAAGAAATTTCCTTCTCTTAAGAATTTTTTTCCCCAAAAGAATTTCTCCCAAAATTCTTCTCCAAACTCCGATTGTCTTTACAAAGGAAAATGACTCCTTTTTATACATAATTTTGACTATATTTGGCTTAAAACCAAATAACAAATTAAAAACCATAACCCCATTTCAAAATAACAAAATAACCCCCTTATAACTCCCGTACAATTTATTTAGAGCTTTTACCTTATTTCAAAATTTAGCTCCATTTATAAATAGGAGTTAGTTTTTAACAATAATCCTTAATTTAAATAAAACTGGCAGCCACAACACTTCAAATAATAAACACCACCAACCATTTAGCAAACGTTAAAATGGTGTAACGGTAGGAGCCTATTTTAGCAAATGGGAGGTTGGGGATTTTCATGACTTTGTAAGGAGTTAAATAAAATAATGCCAAATTGATTACCAAGAATCTCGCATGGCTTAGTGGTAGGGAGGAAAGTTAGAAGGTGAGAGGTTATGAGTTCATAACCAAAATTTCAAACCAACAAACAACCTTCTTTTCCACTAGGGTGGCACATGGCACCACCCGATTGGGCCACATGGCATCTTACCATTTATCATTAATGCCATGTCATCAACAATTCACCATGTGTCAACTTTTTGACTGGCACATCATCAGTTTGACTGCCATGTGTCAAGACATGATTGGTCCACATCATACAATTGCTTATTGCACATGCTGACATCATTTGTATGGACATGCCACATCATTGGTCAACCCTTTTCTTTGGTAAACTTTGACTGCCCATAATTTTTGCATACAAACTCCATTTTTGATGAAACGAACGGCGTTGGAATCATGGTGACGAGCTCTTCAACTTGATGCCATCTTTGACCAATTTGTAGATGGTTGAAATTTCACCTTTTTCTAGCCCCCTTGGTCTACCTATTGACCAAAATTTGACCGAGCATAACTTATGCATCCGAGCTCCTTTTTCACCCGTTCAAATTATGTCAGGTTCAGTTTTTTGAGTTCTTCACAATGATGCTATTTTTGAGAGATTTTGAGACTATGAAATTTTTGGCCTTTCTGGATCCACCTGGATCAATGGAGCAGACGATTCACTTCCAGGACTGACAGTTTGAAATATACACTACAGAGCTACTTTCAACTGACCCTCATTGCAAGTTCTGGTATTGATTGAGATTTCCTTGCGAAATGCAAATGAAGTTGAATCACCCAAAAATGAGAGGTTTTTGTAGACCTTAGCAACATGATCCTGTAGCCCCTAACTATTTGTCGATACCTCTCACAAGGTTCGAGATATGAGCCTTGGAATATCGTTGCCCAATCGTGCTTAGTGCACCTTGGGGACACTTGGGTCGAGTGTGGTTGTGAGTGTTCCAGTGACTCCATAGGTGGAATGGGGTTGTCACTAGAATTTACTTGGCCAACTGGAGCTGATGGAGAAAATTATTCAATGCCAGGACGGATAGTTTGAAATATACACTACAGAGCTACTTTCAACCGACCCTCATTGCAAGTTTTGGCATCGACTGAGATTTTCTTGCGAAATGCAAACGAAGTTGAATCACCCAAAATTGAGGGAGGTTTTTGTAGACCTCAGTAACACAATCTTTTATCCCTTGATGGTTTATCGATACCTATAATGAGGTCTGAGATACAAGCCTTGGAAAATTACTGCCCAATTGTGCTTAATGCACCTTGGGGACACTTGGGTCGAGTGTGTCGCGAGTGTTTGAGTGACTTCGTGGGTGGAATGGGGTTGTCACTAGCATTTACCTGACCAACTAGATCTGATGGAGTAGACACTTCGATGCCAGGATAGATGGTTTGAAATATACACTACGGAGCTAATTTCAACTGACCCTCACTACAAGTTTTGGCATCGACTGAGATTGCCTTGCCAAATGAAAACAAAGTTGAATTGCCCAAAATTGAGAGAGGTTTTTGTAGACCTCAAAAACATAATCTTGTAGCCCCTAACAATTTTTCAATGGCTCTCATGATGTCTAAGATACGAGCCTTGAAATATCACTACCTAATCGTGCTTAGTGCACCTTGTGGACAATTGGGTCGAGCGTGGTTGTGAGTGTTCCAGTGACTCCGTGGGTGGAATGGGGTTGTCACTAGCATTTACCTGGCCAATCGGAGCCAATGGAGTAGGCAATTCAATGCCAAGATAGATAGTTTTAAATATACACTATGGAGCTATTTTCAACTGACCCTCACTGCAAGTTATGATGTAGAGGCTTAGAGAGCTCCAAAAATTGGACAACAAGACTCCACACCTTTGTAAAAGAATCCTAAGGTCTCACCATATACCCAAGGGATTCCTCTTTCTCAAAGAGGTCAAATTAATTTGAAATGACACAAGGCTAACCACAAGACTTCCTAGGTTCCTAACAAACTCCAAACAACTTGTCTTGATAGGTTACAAGTGCATGATATGTGAATTTGAAAGACCAGTCAACACCTATTGATGAAAATAACATCCTTAAAGCATTAGAAACAATAATCAAACTTGTAATACTTCTAACCATGCAAATGACATAAGTAAATAATTAAAAATTGTGAGTGTTCATTGCCTATTTTTTCAAAAATCTATACTTAGATCCCTTGTTGGCACTATTGGCCATGCATACATGATTGTTACAAATTGCCATTATAGGCTTCAAAAGATCTCAATTAACCATTAAGGATTCTTTTGTCCTTCTATCTCTAATTGGATCCTGTTATGCCCTGCATCCCTGTCCCTACATTTTGTGTGCAAAATGTTGGGTCCCCCTTTTTTGTTTTTTCTTGCGGCTGTGCCTTGTCTTTCTTTCCCTTTTGTTTTCTTTCTCTGGGGTTTTCTTCCTCGGTGTGGCATTTTGTTCACTTGGTTTTTACCTCCGAGACTCCAGTCTTGGAGGTCATCCTTCATTGGGAACCGGACTCTGGACTCCGGGATTCTTTGCCATGATGTTCTTAAGGATATCATCGCGGGGAATCCCCGGGCCCAAAGTCTGGAGGTTTTGCTTGTCTGGAGATTGCCGGAAGGAGGAGGATTACCTTTTTACCGTGGGTATAAATAGACATTATCTGTCACTTTCACATTTACTGCGATTAAAACCTCCAAGCACTTAGAGTGATTTAGAGAGTGATTTCAAAGTGATTAATAGAGAATTTGCAGAGAGTTTATGATAATCAACACTTAGCATCTACCAGTCACTTTCTGACGATTGCAAGTGCTTCGTGGTGGTGATTCTGACCATTCGACAAGTTAGGCTATTGCAGAGCTTCTGTGGTAACTCTTCCCTTTCCTCTGCCTTCTGTTTTCTCAGGTTGGTTTTACTGTTCCCACCTTCCTTTTTCTTCTATTTTGTTTGGTTTCTGTTTACCTTGTTTGTTTTGTCGTTTCTCTGCTTGGTCTGGTTCTCTATTTCTGGTTCTGCCGCCCGTTGGTGGGTTGGCTCTGCCAGAGGGTTGTCCGCCTTCTATGTAGAAGTGGTCCATCTGTAAATAGGTAAATAGCTATATATACATCTCTGTCTCGTCTGGTTTTCCCACGGGTGTCATTCTAGATTGTATATTTTGTGTATATGTGTGTATATTTATGTATGGTTTTTGTATATCCTTCCATTTCTTTGTATATATCCTTCAGCCCTCATGTATATCCTTTCGGGTGGCTTGACAAGCTGGTCGAGTCACCTATATTTCTGGTTTTCTGCCCACGAACTCGCTTCGGGGCAGAAAACCACCTGTTTGAAACTCGGCTCTCGGTCGGTTTCAAACAGGCAGTTTTCTCTCTCCTCCATGAAGTCTGTCAGAACCTCATTTAAGTCCCATGCGCACAATCAATTCCAGCCAAGTGGCTTGAACATTTCATGCGTTCAGACAGTTGGCTCAGCCGTCATCGCCATAACTTGCATTTAATACCTATGCACGTGGCACCCACGTGGGCTTGATGACTGGCCTTTTACACATCCTCACTAATGGTCATTTCTCCAGGCTTTGGGTCTCCTACCATCATCCATCCTCTATCTTTACCAAGAGTGATAAAATCTCCAGACCTGGATGTTTAATAAAACCTAAATTTTGTGATATGTTTTACTTTTCGGTTATTCTCGAATGAAACTAACTTTTCAAGAAAGCAAACATCACGGTGGTAAGATCTTCGGACCCCAGAATAATTATTTTGATAAATGTGTTCTGACAGATGCTTTGTATTACAGGTCCCCGGTGTTTATCTTTCAAACATGTCTGAAGCGTCTGCATCTTCTCCACCTGGAAGTCCAGAGCTGCCTTCTGCAACGGAGACCAGGGCAACAATAAAATCCAAGATGGAGAAGGCCCTGGAAAAGCTGCCCCTGACTATGAAATTTGTACATGACAATGTCATTGTGGGCTCAAAGATTGAGTCTAAGGTCAAGCTGATAACCGACACTAATGTTAGAACATGGCCAGAGATGTAGGCCTTGGTGAAAATAATGCACATCCAGCGATAGGCTGGAGATCAATTAGCAATCAACATTGGGAACTCTGGAATCCTCCAGGCAGCTTGCTTCCCATGCTCCGTGCGATCTCTGGAGCTTATCCAAACACTGGCTGCCAACTACAACTCCTCTGTCTAGGCCATTATGCTCATGGTTGTAGAGCCCACAAGATACCCCACCCCACTGGTGTCCCTTGACCCAGTCACATTTCGGGCGAGCCTGGGAATCCCATAATTTGATAGGGCCACGGTGGTTACAAGGACTGATGCCTTGACCTAGTTTACACAACTAGAGGACGCTGCCCGGGTATACATGAATACCCATTGGCTCAAGGCCCCAAAGAGGGACCCAAAAAAAATGAAGATAGAGATTCCCCGCTCTAAATTCAAGGAGAGCATCCAGATGGGGATGATAGCATTAGCCCAGGTCTTTGGGCAGCCTTCCGCCCAAGAGTTTTCCAAATGGATGTACTATTTCCTCCTCGGCATCTCCACTAAGGGAGAATACTTTGACTGGGCCACAATAATATCCAACCATGTCGACTCCTAGTTCCAGCAGTTGAATAGGAAAAAGAATTTCTATATGTCTTCTTATGTTTTCTGGGCCCTAGCGCAGCAGAGGCCCCATTCCAATGGCCTACTTATTGACAGCGTCCTCGGGATTGGCCTGGGACGAAAAGCACCATGGGACCATTTCCCACAGGTTCAATGGGAGGCCAGCTTCCCCAGTTTCTACCGGGTAAATGACGCGTTCATTTACTACCATCTTCTTACACCCACCCGAGACGTCGGATACCACCTGTCTACTGAGGTGATGAAATTGGTCCGTAGTTATAGACATTACTACATTCAATTCCAATAGCACACATACATTAGGGTCACCGTCTTCTCTAGGAAACCCTACTTGTTGCCCAAACATTGTAGGGACAAGATCGTGCTGTTGGAGTATTGCAGGTAGATGATGGAAGTGCATGCCTTCTTTTCCCTTAAGAAGATTCCCAACATCCCATTCCTGATCACATGTGGGAATTACACCTACAGTCTAGCCACCGCAAAGGAGGCAGACAATGAGCTAAAAAGTTACAACCTGTAGGAATTTTATTTGGCGCGGAAAAACTTTGATCCGCATGGCAGGATTGCAACGGCACTGCCCTAGGCTTTCGAGCCCCATCATATACACATGGAGGACTTCTAGGAAGATTTCCAAGATGATGTGGAGGTGCAGAGCAGGCACTATGTCAGAATGATGACCGGAATGATGCAGAAACTGAAGCTCTAGAAATTCCCAACGGACTTCTCACACGCCGCCCCCACTGCCGATCCCTAGAAAAAGAAAAAGGGGATCAATAAAAAGGCTCTTCCACCGGTGAAATGGGCCACCCAAGAAGCGCCCACTATTGAAGAATTCACTTGAGAGGTGGTCGAGAGAAGCCACGACTATTTTAAGAAGGTGTGCCCCGGGAGTACCCGTCGAGCAGCCTAGCTGGCGCCAAAGTTAACCCTACAACCAGTACCAAGATTGACCCCAGGGGCCAAGACTTCTTCACAGGGAGCAGACAAGGGAAAAAGAATAGACACGACCCCTTGTGCACAAAAACTCCCCATCACAAAACAAAAAAAATAGTCGGTGGCAGCCTCCCAGCAAATGAGGGAGCAATTAATAACACGGCTGGCCACTCCACCACTCATGGGCAAACCACTTCGTCCCCCTTCCTCCCTGTCATCAAGAGCCTTAATGGTAAAGGTGATAGGGGTGGATCCCCTGGAGGCAGCAGAAATAAGAGATGCGAGGCCACCTCTGGGTACCCGGAGAAAGAAGCTCAACAAAAATCCCAAGGCAGAGCCAGAACCAGAAGCATCCCGACCCCAAGAAGTAGAGATCCTTTCTTCCAGTTTCCCAGAGCTGGAGAAAGAAATAGAGCTTGCAGAGGTCCCATCCAGTCCCCCTCCATAGGAAGAATTTGATGTATTTGCAACCGATGAGTTCGGAAACTTACGGGGGGACAATACCCAAGTGGAGGCAGAAGTCCCGGGGATAGAACAAGAGGCTGCAGGGCAAGAAGATATTAAACAGGAACCTGCACAGGGACAGGAGCAACAAGTGGAAGAGAAAGAGTCAGAGCTGGAGATTGCCTCCAAGGCTCAAGAGATGCAAGGTCCAGGAGTGGACCAACAAAAATAAGGTGAACAAATGGCATCCACTGGGGGAATCAGACATTCAGGAATAACCGTAACCCCAGCCGCCACATTCCAAGGGCCACTCCCGAGAGAAACCTTTAGGCAGGTGATCACAGCGGCCCAAACTCTAAATCTCGGCCCAACACATCCCCTACTGCCGAAAAAGGTTCCAACAGAGGAAGAGGCCCCAGCAGAAGAAGAACAACAAGAAGAAGAGTAGCTTGAAGAAGAAATCCCCGAGGAAGCCTACCAGAGTCTAGACCTAGTGATGGACATATAGGACAAGGCTGAGAAGATGGAGGTTGAAGAGAATATCACTGTAGAAGAAATTGAGGCAGGGAGAGGAACAGATGAGGTTCACGCCACTGAAGAGAAACAACCACAGGACACTAGGGAAGAATTAAGAGAGAAAATTCTGGTAGGAAGGCCACCCCTACCACCTCAGTGGCTGGTAGAGAGCAAAAAAAGAAAAGCTGAGTCTACTCCAGTGATTCCTCTCTCCCTGGCTGAAATGATAGCCCAAGTCTAGGCCCCGCCGAAGGCCAAGAAAGCCTGGATAGTTCATACCCTCCGAACTGGGCCGGGTAGAGAAACAGTTGCCATTGTGGCAACACCTCCCCCAGACGCTGATGAAGAAACCACGGGCCTCGAAGACTATAATGTTAAGGAGGTATCACTAGGGAAACGGGGAAAGAAAGGTGAGGTAGATTTGTTGAAGGAGGCAGCAAGGGCAGTGGAAGCCCGATATGAGAAAGAGGCCCAGAGGCTCAAAGCTGAAAAGGAAAAGAATGCAAACCTTATGGGGTTCCTTACTAAGCTGGCTCGACCCATCAATGCCGCTCCTCTGGAGGCCTCCACCTCAGAAGATATACCATAGAGTGACATAGACTCCCTACAAGTGATGAAGAAGAAAGCTCAGGCAGTGGATGAGTGGGTCACCCTGCAGATAGGAAACACCCAACATTTCCTGGGATCCACCTTCCCAGATCTATTCACGGCCCAGGAGGTTATTCACGAGGAAGAAACTCTTATTGAGCTATGGGAGAGTGACGCTGAGAATTACCATGCATGTAAGGTGGAGCTTGAAGAGCTCCTTACCCTGGGAGAAGATATGATTTCTGAATCTGAAATTCTGGGTGATGAGTCATTTGATTTTGTGAGAACTCAGCACTCCAGAATTCACCTCACATTGGAGGTGATAAAGAAACTGGTAGGGTCCCTGCAGGATAAGGTAAATGCTGTAAAATATTCTTCCAATTTATACAAGTCTTTTGTGATAAAGACTTTCGGGGCTGATCCCCTTAGCATAGATACATGTACCCCCAAAGATTTAGTCTTGGGGAGTTTTGACGAAATAATGAAATCTCGGTATCAATCTCCGGAAGGGATAGATGGGGCCCAAATTGTGAAGTTAACCCGCATGATACGTATTGGTCATGATGCAGCAAGAATGACAGATGAATTTAAAGAAAATATTCCAGACCTGGGGGAATAGGTTGAAGTCGCCAAATATCGAAGGGCCAGCCTGAAAGAGATAGATGAGGATGGTATTTCCCACCTCCTCCAGGATTTCAACGATAATAAGAAACCTTGAGCTTTCTCCAGAAGTTGGGGAGAACTCAAGTGTTGGGCATTCTTTATTCTTTGGGACATAAGTTCCCGGATCCAAAATTTTGCATTCTTTCAAGGTGATCCGTGTTCCGGTCCCCGAGGCTGACCGGTCACTTTCAGAAGAGGTTAATAAAAGCTGTCAGAGGGTGGTTGGCTCCTTCAAGGGGGCGTCGACTTAACAGTCAATTTTCTGACAGGATGGTCTTCTCAAGGCGCCACTCAAAGGTACACCTGGCACATTGAAGACAGGGTGCCGCATTTCCCATTTATGAGGCATGTAGCCTTGGTCCCTAGGGGACCTACTTTCTTCTTTCTCTTTTCTGGATCTCTTCTCAAGGCCGATTCTTCCGCTATATATCCTTGTCTTATTCTTCTGACATGGTAGACCTATTCCATCTCCAGGTCTTTTTTAGGGTGGTGTAGGTAGTACCAGCCCCCAGATATTGTATTTTATTGAAACATGATGTAAAATAGGGTTAGGGTTAGAAGAGATTTGTATAAATAGGCAGGCCGACCCATTTCCAAGGGTCGACGAAATTGACGATTTTGTTATCCATAGCAATAGTAAGTGATTCCTCATTTTTTAGTTGCAGAGCTCAATGCTCCATTGTTCTGGTTTTATATAGTCAAATGCTCCCCTGGAGCCACCATTGTATCACGCACCAGTGCTTGCTGGAAGGAACATTAATAAAGAAGGAAGAATTCTTGGCAATGATTTTGTTGGCATTCCTACTTCTGAGTTAATGGTATTTCATGTTTTAATATTCTTTATGTCTTCTACTCTGATATGTTAAAGTAGATTAACAACCTCTTTACTCACGCTACTGGTAAAATGCTAGCTGATGGTTATGTATTTCTTCGGTATTTAGTGTAGTCTATCAGAGTATTATTGATGTTTTGGATGTTTAAGTACGACTATAGTTAGATGAAATGTTTCTAACCCTACAGGATCTTTTTTTTGTTTATTTGCTAAGTGTAGAACGCTAGGGGAAACCTTATTTTATCAAATCTCCGTAGGTATTGAGTTGAAGAAAACATCTATCCCCCTCAAAAATAGTCACTTCTCCCAACCGAGCCCCGCACCTTCATGACCCGACACCCAAGTGCTTGAAGGCACGGGAAATATAATCTTCCAGACAACCTTTGCAGGTGAATTTGGCCGGTATCCCCAGAACCTGGTGACAACTTATGAGTGTTGGCAGATCCGGTCAAGAAAACCCCGTCAATAGAAACTGGCACTAGAAGGAGGGCATGAACTCATCCCCTTTTAGAGATTCTGATTTTACACCTCCTAAGGGTTCCCCAAGTTATAGTTTTAAGAGGCAAGCCTTTAGCGGGATTGGATCTTTCTCCCCAGCAAAATTTGAAAGAGTCTTTAGATCTGCCCTGATCCCCGGAAGGTTTGTCAAACTCGAGCCTCCTGCTCAAAAGAAGTGAACCTTGAAAATCATACCAACCACTATTGTCTGGGTTTCTACCATACCTCTGAATACCCAAAATTCTCAGATAATCCTAGGAACCAGTGCCCAAACTACCCAACATATAGTTCCCCCAATGGCTGCATATTTCAGAAACACCGGGTCCCCAATAGGAACTTTTCCCGGCGCAATCAACGACTTACCCTCTCTCCCAGAGAAGATCTGCCCACAACATGAGCACTTATGCTCACGGACCGCGGAAGAACACTTACAAGCATACAAAGATGCCATGAATCGACACCAGATCCAACATGAAGATGTTGTGACTCGGATGTTTCCCTTGTCTTTAGGGCAAGGTGAGTTGAACTGGTACCTTAACCCTCCTGCCAACTACATAAATAGTTGGTAGGACATGGAGAACGCCTTCTTGGCTACCTTTCACGTGCATGTGGACCCAGCCTGGTCCCATATTCAGTTCATCTCCATCAAGAAGGAACCCAATGAACCTCTTGCAGCATTCAACCATAGGTTCCAACGCGCCCTAAAGCGGTGCACGGGCCCTTTCATTCCATCCCTAGAAGTAACCATACAGACCTATCTCAACGCGATGGACCCTTTCATCACCACTCTCCTTTGGAGAACAACCACCGTGGGCGACTGGGACACCTTGGTGAAAGTCTATAACCTATACCTAGAGCTATCCCGTGGTCTCAACAAATCCCCGGGCGGGATTGGGCAGAGCACACCCTTCAACCTGATCCCCGTTGGAATTGCATATGTTGGGGGATACAACCCCTATCTAGCAATAGGTGCCCCCTCGATGGTGATGAATCCTCCACCACCCTTGATAGACCAGCAGGCATGGTATGTTTACCCAACCCAGACCCAGATGACACTGGGTCTGGAAGTCTTTCCTTGGAATCAGCCGCAGCAGGCACAACAATCTTAGACACAAACATCTGGAGTGCCCTTGTTTTAGTCATCCGCGACTGGGGGATTGCCACCCTTGACTCTAGCTAATACTGCTACCTTCTCAGGAAGCCAACAATAACAACCATCAAATTGTGACGCTAACACTCAGTTGACCGCCGAGGTCGAATCCCTCCGGCGAATGTTGTCCACCTTGACTATGGACATGGGCCAACTGAAGGCGGGGTCCTACGCACCCCAGAATTCAAATTCCTAGAGGGGAAATATTTTATCTGCCAATGAAACAACAACACTGGAGGGAGAAACTTCAACAATGGGTCTAGGCCCAATCAACAGCAGTGGAATAATAATGCAAACACCGGAGACTCACCTCCGAACCAAAACACCAACCAAAATGGTGCTGGACTATCACATTTCACACCAGTCGTAGACTTTCAGCCCATGATGAATTGGTGTAGATTGCATGACATGGGTTCACACAATGAGGTGAATTGTGCCACTTTGGAAAAGGTTATCATGATCTCCCAGCTAGACAGGCAGCAATCGCATAATACCACCCCTCTAGAGCCTCCTGTCCAAGAGCCAACCCATAGTGCCTTCACCTATGATACCATCTTCTTTGGAACTTCGGGAGAGGATGAAGAAGAATTTGAATTACAAGGATTCTTTGATGAATCTATCCCACCCTTCGAGGCCAATGCCTTTACCAACCCGCGGACTCCATACAATACTCAGAGTCAGGTTGGTAAAGGACCATCTTACACGCCCACACCTCCTATCAAAGACACTCCTCCCTGGAATAATATGACTGACTGACCCACTCCTCCAATAGGTCCTAGCTCTAACCAAGCAAAAGACCTTACCGAGGGAGACCACCAGTTCTCGGGAGGAAGATTCGACATTACGAAGGTGTTAGAGCAGACCACCTCCATGACCTTGATGGAGGTTTTACTGAACTGTCCCGAGCAGAAGAAGTCTCTTCTGAAGCTCTTAGGGAACCCAGAAGCCGTCAGCCGCCTACCTAAGACTGTCTCGTTTGAAGATGCTAATGTGGCCATCTTCTAGGGGAACAATGAGGATCCTCCCTTCTTACTAGGCCTGAATATCCAGGGTAAAAATATACACAACTGCTTAGTAGACTCCGGAGCTTCAGGTAACATCATGCCCTTGTCCATTTGTCAGAAGCTCAGATTCCACCCCACCCCATCTAATGGTGCAGTAATCCAACTGGATAAGACTATTGTAAAAATGGTGGGAGAATTAAAGAATGTTCGAATACAGCTTATCCAGGACCCCAGGATAGCTAGCATCATTGACATCCAAGTGGTGGACATCCCAGAGACTTACGGGATGTTATTAAGTCAGAATTGGTCTAAGTCCTTGAAGGGATACTTTTTGACCAACTTCACCCACTTATGGCTTTTGTGGGAGGGAGAATCAAATAAGATCTAGGTCAAAAGTGAATCCCAAATGAAATAGGCCCTTATCGAAGTTGGGAGGGTCAATGAGGTCCTTTTCTCTGAGACTTCCCTGTGGGTGTACCGACCCTTTGAAATCTTGACATTCGATTTCACCCCTAGAGAGGATCCCACCGTGCTGCAAAGAGCCCAGGACCTAGAAGAAAAGATGAGAGTTGAGATTGACTCTCAAGGTGCCACAGCAACCCTAGCTACACTCCTATTCGGCACTTGGTGCCGAGTACATTACCAAAAACATTCAGAACTTGAGTGTGGGCCATGTCTCTCGATTGCTAACCGGTACATTGATACCTTCCAGAATAACAACTTGTAACTGATTCCCTGGGACCCAGTTTCCTATGGGATGTGCTCCTTTGGTGCCATCTCCCTGGGAAACCCAAATCCAAACATCTCCAGAGGTAAACTCTACTTTCACACCGGTAGTCCGAGAAGGAATCCCTAAGTCCCCCGACAATAATCCAAAGAAGACTACTCTGCCTCAGCCCCAGATTACGAACAATGACTTATGGACCCTTAAGTTTGATGGGTCCTGATCCAAACAAGGCTGTGGGGCTGGGGTAGAATTAACCAACCCATGAGAGAAGTCCTTCCTCGCGTCCTACAGATTGCAATTTAACTGTACAAACAATGTCACAGAGTACGAGGCTTTGGTCCTTGGACTCTTATTTGCGCTAAGGAAAGGTGTCACCCATCTCCAGGCTTTGGGTGATTCAGAGTTGATTGTTAAACAAGTCCGGAGTCAATACACATGTCACAACAAAAGGCTGGCCGCATACCACAACCGGGCTTGGAGCTTTATTGAATATTTTGATTCCTTCAGCATTGACCTCATTCCCCAGCGACGAAACTACGTCCCGGATGCCCTTGCCATTTCTGCAAGCACACTTGAGCCAATGGACGGCTCAAAACTCTGGATATTTTTAGTTGAGATGGTCCCTACCCCGTCCATTCCAGATAATGTCACCCACTTTCAGGTTTTTGAGGACTATCAACATATCCTGGCCTTCATGGCAAATGTTGGTGTCTTTGAGAACCAGATAGTGGAAGAACGAGACCATGACGATACTGGGCAGGGTGATGAAGACAATGAGATCATGGACTTACCTATTAACACCATCCCAAAGGGGATGGTTGCATTGGAAAAAATCTTTGACTCGGACCCTCGGGCCCGTGAGAAGGTGTCATCCTCCTCTGAGGGAGGAAAGTTTGAAAAGGTTAACATCGGCCAGCCGGGTGAAGAAAAGATCATTCACATCGGTACCTCTTGCTCCCCTAAGGAAAAGGAGAAGATTCTTGCGGTTCTCTGAGAATACATCGACGTAATTGATTGGGGTTATGAAGACTTGAAAACATACGATACATCCATCATGACCCATACTATTCCCCTGAAACCTGATGCTAAGCCCTTCCGACAGAAGCAAAGAATGGTCAACCCCTTGATAGAGCCTCTGATTCATCAGGAGGTAGAAAAACTGCTGTTAGCCCGGATAATCTTCCCAGTCAGGCATACTACGTGGGTTTCCAACCTGGTCCCTGTAAGGAAAAAGAACGGTGAGATCCGCCTTTGTGTGGATTTCCAAAACTTAAACAAGGCATCTAAGAAAGACAATCAACCCATCCCTTCATTGGATGAGGTGTTGCAGATAGTAAATGGATCTCAGATGATGTCCTTCTTGGATGGATACTCAAGATATAACCAGGTCATGGTTAAGTATGAAGACAGAGAGAAAACAACGTTTACCACCAAGTGGGGAACGTTTGCGTATAGGAGAATGCCCTTTGGTCTGATCAATGCAGGGGCTACATTTCAGAAGGCTATGGACATTGTGTTTGAGGGCCTTGTGAATCAGTGCATAATCATCTACATGGATGATTTGACCATCTTTTCCTGGGACAGGCGCGATCATTCTGCCCATCTCACTCAGATCTGTGAGAGATGTCACCGCTATGGAATATCCCTCAACCCCAAGAAGTTCATATTCAGGGTCACCGAGGGGAAGTTGCTCGGGCATATCATCTCTGAGAATGGTATATCCATAGACCCTGATAGAGTTGAAGCATTGCTAAACTTACAAATGCTTGGCAGCAAGAAAGAGATGCGGTCCTTCTTCGAGAAGATCAACTTTGTCCGACGGTTCATCACGAGATTCACAGAAATAGTCAAACCGCTCAACAAGATAATGAAGAAGGATACCAAGATTGAGTGGAGTCCTGAAGAAAAGTAGGTTTTTACCCAGATCAAACAGACAATAACAGAAGTACTATCTTGGCTAGTCCAGACTATTCCCTTCCATTTTACATTTACTCGTTTTCTTCGCTGCATTCTGCCGCGGCAGTATTGACCCAAAAGGTTGAAGGGGAAGAACGACCAATAGCTTTCATGAGCTCCCCCTTCAAGAATTCCGAATTTTAGTATTCATCACTAGAAAAATAGGCCTTTGCGCTTGTTCACGCCGTGAAGAAATTCTGGCATTATATTCTCCGGAGCAAGGTGCATGCCATCATCCCAGACTAGGTTGTTAAATCCCTGCTGATGCAGAGTGAATTGGGTGAGAGACGGGGGAAATGGATGGCCATCCTCCAAGAGTATGACTTAGAAATGCAGCCCATGAAGATAGTCTGGGGCCAAGGACTATGCCGAGTGATGGCAGAAGAGACTCCCCGCATAGAATGTCAAACTTACATAGTGGAGTCCATCACTCAAGACCCATGGTATACCGATTTGGTATACTTGTTACTAAATAATAAGTGCCCAGAGGGATTACCTCTTTACAAACGCTATGTTATACGGATGAAAAGCACACACTTCATGATCAAAAGCTCAGCGCTCTACTATAGAAATTACAAGGGAGTGTACCTCTGGTGCATCGATAGAGACCAAGCTGTGAGAGTGATTAATGAATTCCACGGACAGTTTGGAACTAGGCATGGCTCAGCCGATGCCACTGCCCATCAGATCCTTCAGGCTGGATATTATTGGCCCTATATATTCAAGGACATTTATGCTCATGTTAGGAGATTCCATACTTGCCAAACCACGGCGCATCGTGAGCGTAACCCAGCTATGCCTTTACAACCAGTCTACGAGGCTAGACCCTTCGCCCAGTGGGCATTTAACTTCATTGGGGAAATCAACCCCAACTCGTCTGCCAACCACCGATACATTCTAACCGCTACTGATTACTGCACTTGGTGGTCTGAGGCTATACCTTGCAAAAATAACATGGCAGACGTAGTTATCAAATTCCTAGAGAAAAACATCGTCACAAGGTTTGGAATGCCCTTTGCTCTAGTATGTGACAATATTCTGGTGTTTTCTTCAGAACAATTACTTGAATGGACCTACAATCAAAAGATCACTCTGAAGTTCTCTAGCAACTATTATCCCCAGGGAAATGGCGTTGCTGAATCAACAAACAAAAACTACTTGAAGTGATCAAACATCTGCTCGAACACAATCCCTGGCATTGGCATCAAAAGTTAAAATTTTCCATCTTGGCAGATCGCATTCATGTCAAGGCTGCCCTGGGAATGTCCCCATTGCATCTGGTTTATGTTCAGAACCCTGTATTCCCAGTCAACTTATAGATCCCAGTTTTATAGTTTATGCAGGAATTTGGCAATAGGGACAACGTCGTGGAGGTTCGACTCTTAAATCTGGTGTGGATGGAAGAATAGCGAGACACAACTCTTGAACATTTTGCGCGTCATCAAGCAGTGGTAAAATGATGGTTTGACAGAAGAGCCCAATACAAGGCCTTTCAGATTTCATATCTGGTCCTGTTATGGGACAAGGCCCGTGAGAAGAAAGGAAAGCATACCAAGTTCCAACGGCTTTGGCTCGGACCATATTTGATCTTAGAAATCTATGGGGCAAATACTTACCGCCTTAACACCCTGACTAGGGAACCTGTCACATTGCCCGTTAATGGACAGTTTCTCAAACACTACTTCGAGTAGGGTAAGTTTGTCCAAAGTTGTATTATATGTAAAGCCTTTCGCTTGTAAATATCTCTTTCGGGTGCCTCATTGCGAGGTACCCTCCCTTGTAAATAGCCATGTCGGCTGTCCTCTGGGATAGTCCTCTTTTGTCATTTTTGTTTTCATTCTCAGTTTTCTTTCCGTCCTGGCGTTTTGTTCTATCTTGCAGGAATTGGAATGCTTCACATAACTCTAGTTCCCGGTGTAATGTCTATGGCATGGTGGACTCTAGAATCTGTCTTTAGCATGGTGGAGTTAGCCCAATCATCAGGGTTGTTGTATGGGTTATGGCACATTTTAAACAATCTCCATTGGGTGTTGTCTCCGGGAGTCTGGCAATCAGTGAACACAAGTAATATAAGGAACAAGTAATCAGACACACCGAGGGTATATTGGTTGTACTGATTGGTTGACCCACCTCTAAAACTCTAAAGAAATTCTTCCCGGGTCTGGAGCTTTATCCCCTCTTCAAATATCTAAATGCAGGTGGATAGGTGAAAGAAGTACCGCCATTAAAATTAGCTAAGCTTAAGCTTAATGGTGAAAGAAGTACCGCCTTCCCCACCCAGAAACAAACAAAATAACAAAAGAGGAAAAGTGGGATGAAACTCTGGTCTCCAGGGGAAGCGAGAAAATTGATGACTGGTTCGATGTAATTAGTGCCTCTTCTCTACTCCTCCCAGAGGTAATCAGCTTGATTTCCTTCCAAAGCACACACGACACCACTAATGAAAGACTATGGACTGATTCCTGTGTGGTTGGATTCTCTCAGATATGTTGCTCTTTGCCTGTCAAACGCTTCAGAAAGTGGCCTGTTCCAGTTTTGCTAACCAGAGATTCTATAGTTCTTAAATGCGCTAAGGCATTTGTCCCAGGTAGTCACCATTTGTTATTCCCTACATCCCCATCCCTACATTTTGTGTGCAAAATGTTGGGTCCCCCTTTTTTGTTTTTTCTTGCGGCTTTGCCTTGTCTTTCTTTCCCTTTTATTTTCTTTCTCCGGGGTTTTCTTCCCCGGTGTGGCATTTTTTTCACTTGGTTTTTACCTCCTGGACTCCGGTCCTAGAGGTCGTCCTTCATTGGGAACTGGACTCCAGACTCTGGGATTCTTCACCATGATGTTCTTAAGGATATCATCGCGGGGAATCCGCAGGCCTGGAGTCTGAAGGTTTTGCTTGTCCGGAGATATCCGGAAGGAGGAGGATTACCTTTTTACTACGGGTATAAATAGAAATTATTTGTCAATTTCACATTTACCATGATTAAAACCTCCAAACACTTAGAGCGATTTAGAGAGAGATTTCAAAGTGATTAACAGAGCATTTGCAGAGAGTTTATGATAATCAATGCTTAGCATCTACCAGTCACTTTCTAACGATTGCGAGTGCTTCGTGGTGGTGATTCTGATCGTTTGACAACTCGGGCTATTGTAGAGCTTCTACAATAACTCTTCCCTTTCCTCCACCTTCTGTGTTCTCAGGTTGGTTTTCTTGTTCCTGCCTTCCTTTTTCTTCTATTTTATTTGGTTTCTGTTTGCCTTGTTTTTTTTGTCGTTTCTCTACTTGGTCTGGTTCTCTGTTTATGGTTTTGTCGCCCATTGGTGGGTCAGCTCTACCAGAGGGTTTTCCTCCCTCTATGCAGAAGTGGTCCATCTGTAAATAGGTAAATAGTTGTATATACATCTCTGTCTCGTCTGGTTTTCTCGCGGGCATCATTTTGCATTGTATATTTTGTGTATATGTGTGTATATTTATGTATGGTTTCTGTATATCCTTCTATGTCTTTATATATATCCTTTGGCCCTCGTATATATCCTTCTAGGTGGCTTGACAAGCTGGTCGAGTCACCTTTATTTATGGTTTTCTGCCCACGAACTCGCTTCAGGGCAGAAAACCACCTGTTTGAAACTCGGCTCTCAGCCAGTTTCAAACAGGTGGTTTTCTCTCTCCTCCATGAAGTCTATTAGAACCTCTTTTAAGTCCCATGTGCACAATCAATTCCAGCCAAGTGGCTTGAATATTTCATGCATTCGGACAGTTGGCTCTGTCGTCATCGCCATAACTTGCATTTAATACCTACGCACGTGGCACCCACATAGGCTTGATGACTGGCCTTTTACACGTCCTCACTAACGGTAATTTCTCCAGGCTTTGGGTCTCCTACCATCATCCATCCTGTGTCTTTACCAAGAGTGATAAAATCTCCAGACCCGGATGTTTAATAAAACCTAAAGTTTGTGACATGTTTTACTTTTCAGTTATTCTCGAATGAAACTAACTTTTCAGGAAAGAAAACATCACGGTGGTAAGATCTCCAGACCCCGGAATAATTATTTTGATAAATGTGTTCTAATGGTCACTTTGCCTTGTAGGTCCCCAGAGTTTATCTTTCAAACATATCTGAAGCGTCCGCATCTTCTCCACCCGGAAGTCTAGAGCTGCCTTCCGCAGCGGAGACCAGGGCAGCAGTAAAATCCAAGATGGAGAAGGCCCTGGAAAAGCTTCCCCTGACTATGAAATTTGTACAGGACAATGTCATCGTGGGCTAAAAGATTGAGTCTAAGTTCAAGCTAATAACTGACACTAACATCGAAACATGGCCAGAGATGCAGGCCTTGGTGAAAATAATGCACATCCAGTGACAGGCTGGAGATCAATTAGCAATCAACGTTGGGAACTCCGGAATCCTCTTGGAAGCTTGCTTCCCATGCTCCGTGCAATCTCTGGAGCTTATCCAAACACTAGCTTCCAACTACAAGTCCTTTGTCCGGGCCGTTATGCTCGCGGTCGCAGAGCCCATAGGATACCCCACCCCACTGGTGTCCCTCGACCCAGTCACATTTCGGGCGAGCTTGGGAATCCCACAATTTGATAGGGCCACGATGGTTACAAGGACTGATGCCTTGACCCAGTTTACACAACTGGAGGATGCTACCCAGGTATACATGAATACCTATTGGCTCAAGGCCCCAAAGAGGGACCCAAAAAGAATGAAGATAGAGATTCCCCACTCTAAATTCAAGGAGAGCATCCAGATGGGGATGATAGCATTAGCCCGGGTCTTTGGGCAGCCTTCTACCCAAGAGTTTTCCAAATGAATGTACTATTTCCTCCTCAGCATCTCTACTAAGGGAGAATACTTCGACTGGGCCACAATAATCTCCAACCATGTCAACTCCCAGTTCCAGCAGTTGAACAGGAAAAAGAAGTTCTATATGTCTTCTTATGTTTTCTGGGCCCTAGCACAGTGGAGGCCCCATTCCCATGGCCTACTTACTGACGGCGTCCTTAGGATTGGCCCAGGACAAAAAGAACCATGGGACCATTTCCCACAGGTTCAATGGGAGTCCAGCTTCCCCAGTTTCTGCTGGGTAAACAATGCGTTCGTTTACTACCATCTGCTTACACCCACCTGAGACGCCAGATACCGCCTGTCTACTGAGGTGATGAAATTGGTCCGTAGTTATGGAATTTACTACATTCAATTCCAACATCACATGTACATTAGGGTCACCAGCTTCTCTAGGAAACCCTACTTGTTGCCCAAACATTATGGGGACAAGATCGTGTTGTTGGAGTATTGCAGGCAGATGATGGAGGTGCATGCCTTCTTTGCCCTTGAGAAGATACCCGACATCCCATTCTTGATCACATGTGGGAATTACACCTGTAGTTAGGCCACCGCAAAGGAGGCAGACAATGAGCTAAAAGATTACAACCTACAGGAATTTTATCTGGCACGGAAAAATATTGATCCGCATGGCAGGATTGCAACGGTACTGCCCTGAGCTTCTGAGCCCCATCATATACACATGGAGGACTTCTGGGTAGATTTCCAAGATGATGTGGAGGTGCAAAGTAGGCACTATGTCAGAATGATGGCCGGAATGATGCAGAAATTGAAGCTCCAAAAATTCCTAGCGGACTTCTCAGACGCCGCCCCCACTGCCGATCCCTAGTACAAGGAAAAGTGGATCGATAAAAAGGCTCTTCCACTAGTGAACTGGGCCACCCAGGAAGGGCCCACTATTGAAGACTTCACTCAAGAGGTGGTCAAGAGAATCCACGCCTATTTTAAGAAGGTGTACCCCAGGAGTACCCGCCAAGTAGCCCAACCGGTGCCAAAGTTAACCCCACAACCGGTACCAAGATTGACCCGAGGGCCAGAACTTCTTCACAGGGAGAAAACAAGGGAAAAATAATAGACACGACCCCTTCTGCACAAAAATTTCCCATCACAGAACAAATAAAATAGTCGGTGGCAGCCTCCCAGCAAATGAGGGAGAAATTAATAATACGGCTGGCCACTCCACCACTCATGGCCGGACCACTTCATCCCCCCTTCCTCCTCATCATTAGTAGCCTTAATGGTAAAGGCGATGGGGGTGGATCCCCTGGAGGTGGCAGCAATAAGAGATGCGGGGCCACCTTTAGTTACCCAGAGAAAGAAGAAGCTCAACAAAAAGCCCAAGGTAGAGCCGGAGCCAGAAGCATCCCGACCCAAAGAAGTAGAGATCCTTTCTTCCAGTTCCTTGAAGCCAGAGAAAGAAATAGAGCCTGCAGAGGTCCCAGCCAGTCCCTCTCCACAGGAAGAATTTGATGTATTTGCAACCAACAAGTTTGGAAACCTGCAGGGGGACAATACCCAAGCGGAGGCAGAAGTCCCGGGGATAGAACAAGAGGCTGCAAGGAAAGAAAATATTAAACGGGAACCTGCACAGGGACAGGAGCAGCAGGTGGAATAGAAAGAGTCAGAGCCAGAGATTTCCTTTGGGTCTTAAGCGATGCAAGGTCCGGGAGTGAACTAACAAAAACAAGGTGAACAAATGGCATCCGCTGGGGGAACTGGACCTTCGGGAATAACCGTAACCCCAGCTACCACATTCCAAGGGCCACTCCCGGGAGCAACCTTTGGGCAGGTGATCACAGTGGACCAAACTCTAAATCTCAGCCCAACACCTCCCCTACTGCCGAAAGAGGTGCCAACAGAGGAAGAGGCCTCGACAGAAGAAGAACAATAAGAAGAAGAGAAGCTCGAAGAAGAAATCCTTGAGGAAGCCTACCATAGTCCAGACCTAGTGATGGACATACAGGACAAGGCTGAGGAGATGGAGGTTGAAGAGAATATCACTACAGAAGAAGTTGAGGCAGGGAGAGGAACAGATGAGGTTCATGCCACTGAAGAGCAATAGCCACAGTACACTAGGGAATAATTAAGAGAGAAAATTCTGGCAGGAAGGCCACCCCTACCACCTCAGTGGCTGGTAGAGAGCAGAAAAAGAAAAGCTCAGTCTGCTCTAGTGATTCCTCTCTCCCTGGCTGAAATGATGGCCCAAGTCCAAGCCCCGCGGAAGGCCAAGAAAGCACGGACAGTTCATACCCTCCGAACTGGGCCGGGTGGAGAAATAGTTGCCATTGTGGCAACACCTCCCCCAGACGCCGATGAAGCAATCACGGGCCCCAAAGACTATAATGTTGTGGAGGTATCACTAGGGAAATGGGGAAAGCAAGGTGAGGTAGATTTCCTAAAGGAGGCAGCAAGGGCAATGTAAGCCCGATATGAGAAATAGGCCCAGAGGCTCAAAGCTAAAAAGGAAAATAATGCAAACCTTATGGGGTTTCTTACTGAGCTAGCTCGACCCATCAATGTTGCTCCTCCGGAGGCCTCCACCTCAGAAGATATACTGCAGAGTGACATAGACTCCCTACGAGTGATGAAGAAGAAAGCTCAGGCAGTGGATGAGTGGGTCGCCCTGCAGATAGGAAACACCCAATGTTTCCTGGTGTCCACCCTCCCAGTTCTATTCATGGCCCGACAGGTTATTCACCAGGCATAAATTCTTATTGAGCTATGGGAGGGTGATGCCGAGAATTACCATGCATGGAAGGTGGAGCTCAAAGAGCTCCTTACCCTGGGAGAAGATATGATTTCTGAATCTAGAATTCTGGGTGATGAGTCATTTTATTTTGTGAGAACCCAGCACTCCAGACTTGACCTCACATTGGAGGTGATCAAGAAACTGGTAGGGTCCCTACAGGATAAGGTAAATGTTGTAAAATATTCTTCCAATTTATACAAGTCTTTTGTGATAAAGACTTCCAAGGCTGATCCCCTTAGCACAGATACATGTACCCCTGAAGATTCAGTCTTGGGGAGTTTTGATGAAATAATGAAATCCTGGTATCAATCTCTGGAAGGGATAGATGGGGCCCAGATGGCGAAGTTAACCCGCATGATACTTAGTGGTCATGATGCGGCCAGAATGATAGATGAATTTAAAGAAAATATTCTAGACCTGGGGGAATAGGTTGAAGTCCCCAAATACCGAAGGGCCAGCTTGAAAGAGATAGATGAGGATGGTATTTCCCAGCTCCTCTAGGCTTTCAACAATAATAAGAAACCTTGAGCTTTCTCCAGAAGTCAGGGAGAACTCAAGTGTTGGGCATTCTTTATTCTTTGGGGACGTAAGTTCCCGGATCCCGGAGTCACGGATCCAAAATTTTGCATTCTTTCAAGGTGATCCGTGTCCCGGTCCCCGAGGCTGACCGGTCACTTTTAGAAGCGGTTAATAAAAGTTGTCAGAGGGTGGTTGGCTCCTTCAAGGGGACGTAGACCTAACAGTCAATTTTCTGATAGGATGGTCTTCTCAAGGCACCACTCAAAGGTACACCTGGCACATTGAAGATAGGGCACCACATTTTCCATTTATGAGGCATGTAGCCTCGGTCCCCAGGGGACCTACTTTCTTCTTTCTCTTTTCTGGCTCTCTTCTCGTGGCTGATTCTTCCGCTATATATCCTTGTCTTATTCTTCTGACATGGCAGACCTATTCCGTCTCCAGGTCTTTTGTAGGGTGGCGCAGGTAGTACTGGCCCCGGGATATTGTATTTTATTGAAATATGATGTGAAATAGGGTTAGGGTTAGAAGAGATTTGTATAAATAGGCAGGCCGGCCCATTTTCAAGCGTCGGAGAAATTGATGATTTTGTTGTCCATAGCCATTGCAAGTGATTCGTCATTTTTTAGTTGCAGAGCTCAATGCTCCATTGTTCTGGTTTTATATAGTCAAATGCTCTCCTAGAGCCACCATTGTATCATGCACCAGTGCTTGCTGGAAGGAACATTAATAAAGAAGGAAGAATTCTTGGCAATAATGTTGTTGGCATTCCTGCTTCTGAGTTAATGGTATTTCATGTTTTAATATTCTTTATGTCTTCTACTCTGATATGTTAAAGTAGATTAACGACCTCTTTACTCCCGCTACTGATAAAATGCTAGATTATGGTTATGTATTTCTTCAGTATTTAGTGTAGCCTATCAGAGTATTATTGATGTTCCAGATGTTTAAGCACGACTATAGTTAGATGAAATGTTTCTAACCCTGCAAGATCTTTTTTTTGTTTATTTGCTAAGTGTAGAACACTAGGAGAAACCTTATTTTATCGAATCTCCAGAGGTATTGAGTTGAAGAAACTAGCTATCCCCCTCGAAAGAAGTCACTTCTCCCAACCGAGCCCCGTGCCGTCGTGACCCAACAACCCAGGTGCTTGAAAGCCTGGGGAATATAATCTCCCCGAACAACATTTGCAGGCGAAGTTGGCCGGTATCCCCGGAACCCGGTGACAACTTATGACTGTTGGCGGACCCGGTCAAGAAAACCCCGTCAATAGATCCATGTTGACCCTAGGTGTCTTCATAGGTGCTCCTGCACAAGTTATAATTCACATACAAAACCAAGTTTATTTACTCAAAATAGAATCTAAGAAAGGTGAAATTAATGTATTGAATTTAAGCTTAACTTATAAAACCTTGCACTGAGTTAAGTTATTACCTAGTCAAGTATTCCTAAAGGGTCATCTCTTTGCTTCATGGTCTCCAATAGTGCTTCATGATCAGTAGTACTAATAGTCCAAAGTTCTTTTGTCTTTGGTTTTTCTTGATGCTTTGACAACTTGACATTTGTTGCTATAACAAGGTGTGAATACATGAGAATAGTTTTGTGCTTCTTATAGTTTTCAAATGCAGGAATTCCATTCTTTCTAACCACGTATGTTTGTAGCCATGTTCACGCAACAATAACTAAAGTAGTAGGTTACGTGAACCCATCACCATCTGTCATCAGTCGTACAAGATTTTTTTTACCTCATACACAACGTGCTAACCAATAATCTAACCTCTCATCATTCCCCTGCGGTGCAACTAATGCAAAAACATCTCCTGCCTGTAGAAGATCTAAAAGATGGTCATAGTCAACTGAAGTATCCATGTCATCATTTCTTATAGAGAGAATCAAAGATAAAGGAGTTAGATACTGTGGATCCCATGTATCCACCCACTCACTTGACTCACAATGATCCCAATCAGACTGAAAACACATGGGGCAAAAACAAGCCAACTCTCGTGTCTAAATGGTCCATGTACTACTATCCAAGCTTTGGAATGAATGTATTTTTGAAGAGTCTCACTGTTTGACAATCCAATCTATCTCCTATAGTTCCCTCCTCAATGAACTGGAAGAATCTACGCATTGTAGAATCAAGAGTCCCCCCTGTGACAATGCTAAAGTATACCAATCAACAATAGAATGAGCATCAAGAAGTATAGCACCTGAAATCCTCAATTTCTCCTTAACTAGAGCTATCTTCACACATGCACCTACTCCATCATGCTCCCCTTTCCCATAACCTGACTCAAAAAACCTCCAAATATGAGGTACACCTCTCTCCACATGCATTCTACACAACCAATAAAACATTCTAGCATTCTTAAATTGACCGATGCAATTATCTTTCCAAATGAGATGCATATCCATAGCAATATCATTTTCCTACAAGAAGTCAAAATAGTTCTGAAAACAATGTTGGACAAACTCATGAGAGTGAGACCTATTATCGCTCATATAAAAATGGTACTCTCTGATTATCTTTCATTCATCTTTTGTGCTATCAGGGGAATGTCTATATGTGATGTGTACAAAAATAGCAACCTGAATGGAATTGTAATATTGAGCTTGAGTCTCATTTTGGGGCTGCAATGTATAGTTCTCCACAAAGTCTACAACTAATATAATAGTTCCAAAGGGTAAAGTTTCCTTACACGTCTTGAATTGTTGATCCAACCATTGAGACCTGTGACTATGCCTTTCATAATTCTAAAAAATATTTGTCTTGAAATCTGAAATAAAATCAGCAACATTGTATTCTTTTTCAACTAACTCACATCTAGAGCCTTCACCTCCACTCTTCAATGTATATTTCACTATTTTATATACTTTTTTTTGGATGAATGTCTTTCCAAAATTGTGTTCCAAACCCTCATGAAAACATGTCCTAAACTTGGACAAGCCACCACATTCTGAGCACTTGGCATTTAAGCAATCTTTTTTATAAAATAAACAACCATCATCTCTACGA
>MU224789.1:2069338-2082532 GCA_018584345.1 Thuja plicata | reverse complement strand
TTAGGGAATTGTTCACAAGCATATTCTTTGTCATCTTTATTGGGATATATCATGCGAGGTACATAAGGCATCTTTACACTTGAAGTCCTGACTTTCCTTAGCTTTAAGTCTAATTAAAGTTGATCTGTATGCAAGGATCTTCTTCCCCACATGAAAATTATTAATACGTTTATCACTTCTTTAAGTTTATAGAGTCGCCACCCTCTTCTTAGAAGGAAATGAAATTTATTGATTTGGGTTCTTCCTCAGTAGAGTATATGCTACAAAAATATGAATAGAAGCTTAAGTTTAAACATATAAATTTTAAACAATGAAAACTTTAATAGAAGTTATAAGCTGTAAAACATCAGATTTAAAAGCTTTTAATGATATTACTCATACATCCATTTCTTTATACTTGAAAATGTAAAATCTAAGTAATAACGATTATTAAGATGATTTAATAGAGAAGAAAAGATTAAAATCTGAATTAAAATATTAACTCTAAATAAAATCTAAATTATGTAACTCACCACAATGTCTTAATTTAATGAATCTCTATGCTGGTCTAAAAACAAAAAACTTGTAAAGTTTACTTGCAACTCATTCCCCAGTAGAGTTGCCAATTTGTTGGTGCTCAAATTGATAGATTGGACTTTTCAAAATCTAAGTAATAACGATTATTAAGATGATTTAATAGAGAAGAAAAGATTAAAATCTGAATTAAAATATTAACTCTAAATAAAATCTAAATTATGTAACTCACCACAATATCTTAATTTAATGAATCTCTATGCTGGTCTAAAAACCAAACACTTGTAAAGTTTACTTGCAACTCGTTCCCTAGTAGAGTCACCAATCTGTTGGTGCTCAAATTGATAGATTGGACTTCCTATGGATTTCTCTTATCCAATGAAGATAGATACAATCGATTTGCCAATGAACGAGGTTTCAACAACCTCCTACAATTTTGGATCCACAAAACCAAGGCTGGTGGGCCTGTACTTTAAACTTGTCTTCAAAGTCTTCTAGAGGTTTCCTATGGCAGATAACTGATAACTTCAAATCTTACTTCTCAATGTGTTAATAAGATCACAAAACTAAAAATATGTGTTGACTGGTCTATATAATACCTCTTATAGTTAAGGATTATGCATCCTTTCTACTAGAAACAATACATTGAACTCATTAAATTATTGACCAGGGGGCGTAAACTTGAAATGGTGACAACAAAGTATATGCTCTAATCCGTTCTAAAAGCCATCATTATAGTAAATGGAAAATTCTTGAAAGGAACTAAACTAGGAAATGAAATGTCAACAGTGTAATCTAAAGATGAAGGAATCTGCTTGGAATAGGAAGTTTAACTCTATGCTGCAGGAACAATAGACTAGCTAACTACCTTTGTTGCAGGAATAACCGTTAGTGTTGTTACTAATGGCTGTAGGAGAAACAGAGTCCTACTTGCTTCAAATAAATTGTAAACCTACTTATTCAAAATAACTTGCAACCTACTTAACTACGAATTAGATTCACCTCCCGTGTGGGCCCCCATGGAAGTGTGAATAAACAAGATCTCAGATATTAGAAGTTGAAGCTCTCATAATTTATTCATAAAACATGGATTACACAGGATACAAAAAATAAGACTGTATATCTCTTTCTGAATTACAACAGAGTACTGTAATAATAATTCTCTATCTATCGACTAACTACTGGGAATAGAACTTCCAATTTATTTAACAACTTGAAACAAACTCCTATTGACTAGGACTTCCCCAACATTAGGGATATGGCAGTCATCAAGAACACGACCAACAACTTAAACTGAAGGAAAAAACTACATTTATACATTCATGAAATCTAGGAACACGCTACTACTAGATTGACTCCATTGTGACCGCTTCATCTGTGATTCATCCGCAACAGGACTCATTCTCACCCGCGGTAGTAGAACCATTATGAGCTCTGCAATGGTTGGTCCTTTCAAAGCGTTACTCTGTTCCTCTTATGTTGACTCCTTCCTTATTCATGGATCCATTGCCTCTGCAAAAGGGTTAGCACATGTACATATCCAAGACAAAGAATTCATAAGAAGTTTATTTACTACCTCGCTCTTCACCATATGGCTACAAGAAACCCACCCGACATAAGGTAAGACATAAAGGTATCAAATTTAATTTCATATATCCATACAACACATAGATAGCATATTTATAAACTTTTTTAAAAAAAAATTCACATATATTTACATGCACCCACAAATATAATAGTTCTAAGATTTTAAACAGTCTGGAAAGTATGATGAAAACATATAAAGTCTTTCAAAAGTATCCATAAAACATATGAAAACATAAAACTATATGGTCCTATCTCAGCCTTATCATTCCCCCTAGCTTAATCCTTTGCTGGTCCTCAAGCCAAGAGGTAGTTCTTTATCCTGGCGTGCATTCTAAGATCTACAACTGTTTTCTGTCCAACTCCTCCATCAGCAAAACTCCAGTAAAAACCCTTATTGTCCCTGTATGTTTCCCACCTTCTGACCTTTGCTGCCATGTCATGATTTTCCAAGTTTTCTGAATTAGGCAGAAGAGGCGAAAGAAGAAGAGGATGTTGGAATGTTAATGGAAGCCAATAGATTTTTATTTCTCTTCCCAACATGACATACTAGGGAGCATGCTTATTTTCCATTGCAAAATTAAGTGGTGAATGGGGTTCCTTATTCCTCATATCTGCTGTCATAGTAATCCAGCGTAATTGGAGGGATTTTGTGGCCTCAGCTAATTCAGTTTTGGCCATCTGAGTGTATTCATTGTAGGCTACATCCTTGAGAGGGTTGATGATCTTTTCCCCTGACTGACTACGCTATCTTCATCCAGTCATAATAGTATATTTTGGGATCTTTAGCCTCTTGCCGTAAGTGTAGAGGAATTTCATCCTCTAATTCCCTATAAATTTTTGCCTGAGACTCCCTACTAATCTCATTCTGCATCCAAGACATGAGTGCCCTAATCTGGATATCTTTGACATAGGGTAGTGGATTCCAAACCCTATCATTAGGTATAGCTAGATTATGTAGGAAGAATTCACATAATAAGTTTTGTATGGCTGCAGGAGAATTATGGAAGGCTTGAAAAAACTGAATGGGCTCATTTAACAAAGGAGACTTTCCCTTGACTATATTGGTCAATTGATAATTCAATAATTGTTCCTTAAGAAAAATGGCATATACTGGGGAAGGGGACCTATAGCTCATCAGGTCAGGGATAACTGATGTTACCTTAGCCAATCTTTCTTGGAGCTATTCTACCTCTTCCTCCTTCTCTACCAATTCTTGAAAAGTTTGATCAATAACCTAGTGTAAATCTTTCTTCTGCCTTTGCCATTGTTCTCTTTCCATGATTAACTGATTAACTAACCAAAAAATAACAGAGAACGGAGTTACAAGACAAGGTACCTCTAGCAGATCACCTTCATCATGATTTTCTTCTACTGATCCATCATCTCCTGTAGCTGCATTTTTTGGAAACTTTGAATGAATTATGATGGCCCTTTCTAGATTACTATATTTCTGAGCTATAGCAACTAGTTTGTCCAACTCTTGATCCAAAAATTTCTCGGCCATCATGTCAATGCTAGGGTTTTCTTTAAACAGATCCTCCCCTTCTGCTATAGGAGGTGTATCCCCACTTGTAGTAGCATCAGAATTGTCTTCAAAGAAATGTTGTTCTACTATTATGGGGGGTGAGTTTGACATACCTTCATTAGGAACATGGTCTCCCTCAGAGGTAGAATCATCCTTAAGCACTACACATTCTTCATCCACAACAACCTCAAAAGATTTTTTACCTCCTGATGGTTCTCCTAACTCAGGAGAATCAAGGTTGACCACTGCATTTCTGGTGACATATCTATGGCCATACCCTTCCTTTTCCTGCTGCTTCTTCATAAAGGAGTTTCCTCGTTCCTATTAGCAGTCTTTCACTTCCATGAAGTACCTGAAGCTGTAGGATCCATTTTATTACCAGAGGTAGCTGACTTCTCTTTTTCCTTCCCTTTTCCAATAGGGGTAGTAGTTGTATCATTAGAAGGAGGAACAATTTTCTCATGGACTTCTTTCTCTGAAATTTTCTGTTTGCCCCTGTTTTGGGATGACCCAGATGTAGAAGCTTTAGGAGGATGCTTAGATTTTTTAGTCCTAGGCTTCCTTGCTGAGGATGAACCTGCTCCTAGTTCCTCAATGACTTTAAAAACCCCCTGCTTTGTTTGGAGTCTTCTGCCTAATGGTCTTAGGGTTTCTTCTAATTTCCCTTCCAAGAATTCTTCCCATGTTACATTAGGGTAGTCTCGTAATGCTTTCTCTACTATAAGCTAAATGAGACAATTATGGGAGACAATGTTAGGCTTACCTTCCTGCACTATCGTAGCTCTTTTATGTTGAATGTTGTAGAAGAAATTTGGCACGTTGATAGGTCTATTGTCATGCCTTAAACAACTCAGGAATTTGAAATGTATTGCATGCAGGTAGGCTTGTCAACCCTCATAGGCGAAATATTCGATCACAAAAACCACACACTACTTAAAGGTTTCTGGTAAAGGCAATCTGTTGGTACCTTGTTTCTTGTCAATCTCCAGTGGTGGGTCTGTGTGTAAAGTAAACTGTGCTCTCATAGTTGCTAGGTCAAAATTCTCTAGAAACTCCTTGCCTTCCTGTGGTAACCCCATTACTTTTGCTACAATTTCTTGTGAAAATGGTACCCTTAGTCCTTTAACAGTAGCTACCCTGTCATAGAGCGTGCTCAAGAATTGTAATGCTACCTCCTCATTCTGACTAGTGAGCTTCAGAATGTAATCCATCCATCCTCTAGCCTGAAATAATGGCCTACAGTCTTGATTGTTTTATAGAACATCGTGAACCATGGGTTCACAATGAATTAAATTGCCACCCATGTCTGCAGAGTTTGAAGGATACACACCACAAGAATGTACAAGCAACACAGAGATGTTTTACAAGCTATATCAAGAAACTTGCAGAGAAGGTTAGAAAAACAAAGCTATAGGAAAATGGAAAGTTCTAGACTTCGAGATTTCAAATGCTAAATGGAGAAATGAATGCATATCTATCATATCTTGAAAGATTTAACTATTCACAATTACTCAACAAACGTCTATATGGACACCTTGGCTGGCTTATTTGTGCAAATTTAATCGCTCATTTCAAGGCTGTCCAATCAAGGGTACAATGTGTAATATTTATGAAAAAGGGTACAACATTTTTAAAAGTTTGAAAAATATATCATACAATATGTGCATAGTTATATAAGACAAATCATATATTTTCTCTCCTCCCCAACTTAAGTATGCCAAGGGTCCCACCATGGCGCATACGATGAGAGTGAAGCTAATAAAAAATGAATTAATGAATTTAAATGACAAGGAAAAGTACACACACCTGATGACGTAGTGGTGGCTCCATGAAATGAATGAAGTAATTACCACCCGATGTTGGGAAATGATGAGGTGGATGGGTGGTAGAAAAGGAAGAATGAAATGAATGTTTATTGTGGAGAAAAGTACTTTCCAGAAGAAATTAATTATTATGGGGTGATGCGACGAGTTTCTAAAGTGAAGACCGAATATGAGCGAGGGGCTCACATTCTTGTGCTATAGGAGGATTGTGAACTGCAGTGCTGGCAAACTGTTGTAGGAATTTGTCTTTTCTTTGTGGTTTATGGTATAACTTGAGTCACTGGCCATTAACCAGTAGCTTGAACCGAACAGGGTCAATGGTCGAAAACTACACAACACCATTTGAAAATATAGAAATTATTTCATAGGGTCCTAACTAGCGGGTTTAGAACTTACCAGGAGTGTGGTGGTATCTGGAGTCATACAGGAGAGCCCAGTCACTAATGGCAAATTGTTTATCTTTGATAAACTTGTCATGCCACTGCTTCCTCTATTGTTGCACCAAATCAGTGTTAGCTAAAGAAAATTTTCTCCATTCATCCAGACTGTTCAAGGTGAGAACACGTTCTTATTGAGCTGCAATGAGATCAAGGTTGATCTCCAATGCTATCCGCAAGGTTTTATGTTCAAACTCAACTAGCATATTTTTTGTTTTTCCATAGACTAGTTGGAACGGGGTGAATCATGTAGTAGACTTCCACGTAGTGTGATAAGCCCACAGTGCTTCAGGAAGCCTAGCTGGCCAATCCTTCTTATGAATAGCCACAGTTTTGGTAAGAATGGCCTCTAATTCATGGTTAGTGACCTCAACCTAACCATTGGCTTGTGGATGGTAAGGAGATGACTTGGCATGACAAATGTTGTATTCCTCCATCAAAGCAGCAATGAGGTTGGAAGTGAACTGCACCCCTTGATCAAAGAAAATTTCCCTTGGAACACCAAAGTGGGTAAAAATGCACTCATACAAGAAATTAGCAACATTATTGTCTCGTGGATGTTTCATTGGTTTAGCTTCAGCCCACTTAGTAGCATAATCAGTATAGACCAAAATGTAAGACTTACCTTGAGAACAAGGGTCAACTGGGCCCACAAAATCAATGCCCCACTTATCAAAGGGTGTGACCACCACTTGTGGCTATAGGGGAATCTCATCAGTCTTAGTAGGCATCCCCATTTGCTGGCACCGATCACATTTCTTGGTGTACTGGGCGGCATCTTTATGGAGAGTTGGCCAATAATACCCTATAGTCAAAATTTTGAAGGTCATCCTTTTGGCTGCAAAGTGGCCACCACATGGCTCATCATGACATGCCCGAAGGATGTCATAAGTCTCATCCTCATGAATGCATCATCTCATAACTTGGTCTGGGCCAGTGTAAAACATGAAACCAACAATCCAAGAAAAGTTGAAACTTTTCTCAACTAGCAGTCGGCGTTCCTTGGAAGAAAAATGGGTCAGAGTTTGACCACTTGTGAGGTAATTGGAAAGATCAACATACCATGGATTGTGTGCTTGCAATAGGAACAAATGTTCATCCAAAAAACTGTCATCGACGGCTACAGGATCATCAAGAATGTGCAAGCGAGAGAGAAATTCAGCCACAACATTAGCTTTCTCGAGCTTGTCGATGATGGTGATGTCAAATTCTTGCATGAGTAGTAACCAATGAGCCAATCTTCCTGAGATGGATAGTTTATTCATCAGGTACTGGATCACAGAATGGTCAGTGTGGACAAAAATTTGGTAACTAGTAATATAATGCCTAAACTTGTTCAGAGCATAAATTACTACAAGCAACTCTTTTTCTGTCACTGTATAATTGAATTCGGCTCCTTGTAGATTCTTGCTGATAAAACAAATGGCATGCTCAATTGCATCCTCTTGCTGGCCCAATACTACTTCGATAGAATAATCAAAAGCATTTGTATGAATATGAAAAGGCAAACCCCAATTTGGTCCGCGTAATACGAGTGCAGTGGTTAGAACTTCCTTCAGCTACAGGAAAGCCTTATCACACTCAGAATTCCAAGTAAAATTAGAGTCCTTTTTTAACAGCTTATAGAGGGGAGATACAATTTGGCTAAAATCCTCGATAAACCATCTATAATACCCATCATAGCTGAGGAAACTCCGAACATGTTTCTTCCTCTCTAGTGTGGTAAGAGTACCGATGACTAAAATCTTGACAGGGTCAACCTGGATGCCATGTGAGGAAATAAAATGTCCCAACATGACACCTTCTTCCATCATCATAAAGCATTTCTCATTATTGAGAGAGAGATTATAGTCCTGGCATCTTCAGAGGACCTTTTCCAGATTGTCATTTGTTTCATCAAATGTATTCCCATAGGTAGTGAAGTCATCCATATAGATTTCCATACAATCAGAAGATATGTCTGAAAAGATACTGATGACTGCTCACTGGAAAGTGGTAGGGGAATTACATAAGCCAAAAGGGAGGATAGAATATGAAAAAGTGCCCCAAGGATAGGTGAAGGTAGTTTTCTCCTGATCCTCAAGAGCTATTTGAATTTGGTTGTGACCACTGAACCCATCCAAGAAGGAAAAATACTTCTTTCCTACTAGGTTGTCTAGGACTTGGTCTATGAATGGGAGTGGGAAATGGTACTTTTTAGTGGCTGTATTGAGCTCCCTGTAATCCACACAAATGTGCCATTTACCTCCTTTTTGGGCACTATGACAAGAGGTGACACCCATTGGCTATCAGAAATTGGATAGATGAACCCGACATTAAGGAGCTTTTGGAGCTCAGTTTTGACTATATCCTTTAGGATAGGATTGACTCTTCTTTTTGGTTGCCTAACAAGTTTATAATCTGGACTTATGTAGATTTGATGGGTATAAAGCATAGGAACTATCCCTTTCATGTCGGTGTAATCCCGAGCAAAGGCCTATTGGTTGTCCTGTAGCAGCTACAGGATATCTTTTTGGTGGGGTAACGACAGGTTAGAACTGATATTCAATTCCTTGCCAGGGCTAATTTCCATTTTTATGACCTTATCCATCATGGCCAACTCAACAATTGGCGGTGAAGCCAGTTCATGGGGTAATAGGAGATGAAGATAGCTAGAAGATAGTGAATATGGAGAGGCATTTGGAGTGGTCAAAATAGTCTCTTAAACACAGTCTAATTGCGGACACATCTAGGAATCTATGTCATAGTCATTAGTGAGGATAGATTAAATTATCTCATCTTCTTCCCTAGAGGCTAGAAATGGCTCTCTTCCTATTACCATGAGTTGCTGGATTGAGTTTATTTTGAGATCAAGTTCATCTAATTCTGGCCACATGGCATCCTCGTCCTGCAACATGGGTTGAGCAGGGGAGTAGAGTGTCAAGTTTTTGGTGTTGACGCCATTAGAGATGGTCATCTTTCCTAACCGATAAGCTATGAATGCATCAGCAGTGGCCAACCATGGTCATCCTAAAATCAAAGGGTACCCACCCATATCAGCTTTAGGGGAGAGAATCACAAAGTCTATGGGATACTCCCAGGAATGTAGGGTGACTATCACATCTTCAATTACCCCATCAGGTTTAACAGTGGAACTATCAGCCAGTTACAAAATTGTTGGTGTGTCATAGAGACCAGCAATGTTTAGATTAGATAGGACTTCTTTGGTCATGACATTTATAGATGGACCTAAATCCACTAAGGAATTTGGAACTTGTATACCTTGGATGGTAACTGTAACCACATGACTTCCTGGATTGACATACTTGGGTACAGACAACTTGTCTAACATAAGATCAGAGAGCTGGCCAATGACATGAATGGTCTTGGGATCCTTTTTCCTCCTTCCAGGTTGTTCAATGCAGGCCTCCTGAATATCTTTAGTATAGGCAGGGACTTCCTTGATAGAATCTAGGAAAGGAATCTTTACCATTATATGCTTTAATTGGTCAAGTAAGTCTGCTACAACATGGTTTACTATGGGTTCAACTTGTTGAGCTAATCTCTATGGAAATGGAGGCTCTTTGGCTACAGGAGCCGACACATCTTCGTGGTCAACAGGAGGCTCCTCCACTTTGGTTATGACAAGAGGTTGTGGTGAAGCAAGGGTAGTTCCTGACCTGAGATGAATGTCATGCAAGGCATAGCTCTACTGCTGAGTGAGCGGTTTGTTATTGGGATTGGGATTAGGTTGTGCGGGCAGCTGTGGTGGCTTAGGAGGATTAGCTACTACAAGAGGAGGCATGAGAGCTTGTTTCTATGGAGGGGGCATTATGGCTTGCTAATTGGGATGATTACACCATTGATTGGGTTGCTGTCACCCTTGCTGGGGCTGTTTCCAGCTCTACTGAGGCTATTGCCAACCTTGCTAGGGCTGGTGCCAACCCAACTGGGGTTGTTTCCAACCCTACTGGGGCTGGTTCCACCCCTGTTGAGGTTGCTGCCAATTATTATATCCTCGAAAATTATGGGGACCTGAATTTGGGAACTCTGCCATGGATTATTATTTCTAGGAATTTGAAGAGGATCTTGAGGCATACCTGGTCGTGGGGCCCATGGCCTACGTTGAGCGGCATATAGCACCTCCCCATTCTCATCAATAGATTTGAACTCCGTAGGCATCAGCTGGGACTCTACATTTGCAATGGTCTTGCATTTGTAGCTCCTCTTTTTCTCCTTGCAATGCGGGCAGTATTCTGCGAGCACAACATTAGCATCCTCCTTCTTCTTGTGAGCTTGCATGGTATCTAGCTGAGTAGTGACATCGTTAATGATTTCCTGATTGAAGTCAGATAGGAGATTAGAAAGTTCTATCTTGGATACCCCAGAGCCAGCATACTTGTGTGGTAGGTCTCAGTTTCCTCTACCCTTCTTGACAGTGGCCCGAGAGTAGTTCAAGTAGATATTTTTGATATCATCCCAATTTTTTTTGTGTAACATCACCTCCAGCCATCAGGTCCAGAGCCTCAATGCTTCCTTCATTGACACCTTTAATGAAAAGGTGTTTCTGAGAGTCCTCATTCAGTTGATGCTGAGTGTTACATGTTGGAATTATATTGAGATAATTTGTACTGAGAGGGGAGGGGTGAATCAGTACCTCTAAAACCTTTCTTGGTTATCCCATTAACCCTTAGTCATCAGTTTGTAAAATAACTTATCTATCTGTTCATCTTTCTTTATGCATATGAAATCATATCATACATTCCATTTGATGTGTAACAGTAAAAGAAACATACATGAAATTTGATAACACATAACACAAGATATGGTATCGTAGAAAACTCCTATTAAGGAAGTAAAAATTGTGGTGGGGATTGTTACCCACAAACTTCACTATCTGCAGATAAGAAGAGCCGGTTAAGGCTTACAATTTGGTCACTTCTGATGATCTACCCTCTTAGGAGTATTACAGTGGAGACCTGTTAAGATCTACTTCATTTGAAGCTTTTAACAACACTGTTAAGTGTGCACTCTGTTAAGAGATTTAAAAAGGACGGTTAAGTCCACCTTCTACAAAAGGATTTGAGATGTGATGCACTTGTTAGAATGCAACTACATAAGTCTTTGATCTAATGATAAATGAAATCTTCAATTGCTGATAAAACAGATCCTATGAAGCTCCAAAATACTATTAATCATCCTTTCATGACTGAGTATTACCTTTATCTGCTCGTCGGTAGCCTCTGTGTGTTCTTGTTAACTGATGTATTCTATTTTTTCTCTTTGCATGAATTCTTCCTTTTGATCCTTAGATGCTCTTCATGGCTATCAAGTATATATAATTCATGTGCTCACAATTGAGTATGAACATCTATTTATACTAATCTAGGCTCAATTCTTGATTCATGCATTTACACGTTAACTCTAGATTCAAGATATACAACTTGATCTTGATCTGTAGTTAGATATGCTTTTGATATGTTAGGATGATTTAAAGCATTTACATAAAGCATGCATGACCATCTAATATGATTTAAAACAAAAATAAAACTCTATAAATAGATTTACATTGCTTTAATTGATGTGTAAAACTCATATCCATAATTTGCGGGTTCTTGATCTATTTGTCAGTTCTGATGGTCAGTTTTCTTGATCATCAGTGTTCCTTCTTGAACATGTCATCGGGTATTCTTGTCTATTCCTGTTGGGTTGATTCTGGAAACTGTGTTTCCAGTAATGCTTGTGTTCACCGGTAATTCTTGTGTTCGCTAGTAATGCTTGTGTTCACCGGTGAAGCTTGTCACATTTATACTTAGCATTTTTTCTCAAAATTCTTTGTGCTATCAGGTATGCTTGCATTTCATAGGTACTGCTTATGGTTCGCCAGTGATGCCTCCTATCTGTCGGTAATGCTTTCTGACTTTTTTTTTTCTCTGAGTATACTAATGGAAAAATAATGTCATCAATCTCCCCCTTTGACATTAGTATCAAAAACATAATATGTGAAACATACTGAGTGTATTAGTATGTACACCTGTGTATACTTCTATCTTATTAGTCATTTGAATGACTCCCCCTATGTATGTGCCGGTAAGTGCAAGTATATATATCCTTTATCTTTTTGTTTCTTTTTTAGATATATGTATTGTACATAGCTATATATACATTGCCTTTCCTCCTTTTTTGATTCTAAGGGAAAAGGTACTTACAACTTCTCAAAAAGGTGGGAATGTGAGGATTTGACTTCCTCCATCATTTTCTCCCATTTTTCTTTTAGCATTTATAGAGCCATGTGCTCTAGTGAAATTCTTACATGAATATCATAGATGCTGTCTACGACATACATCTCTGGGGTTGCTATCAGATTTATAGCCTCAGAGATATGCTGCTGAAGTATTGTGAGGTTTGGTAAAATGTGTGCTTGTAATTCTATAATCTCTCCTATGAATTGTGTCTCAGCATCCCATATTTCCTGTCTTAGCCTGTTTGCCTCAATTACTATGTCATGATGTGCCTTTATGCTCTCGACATTTGCGGTTAGGCTTTGTGCACTCTTAGTGACATTAGAATCAATTTTTGTATGTTTTTCAATGTTCTCTTTTGCAAATTTGTCAAGTGTGCACATTTTCTGAACTAAGGTTATTGCCTCTGCAATCATTGGTTCCATTTCATCACTAAGTTCTGAGAGTTTAACCTTGTTCAATGCCACTTCTTGGCTTATCTTGTCAATTAGCTTGTATTGATATTTCTTCTTTGCTTGTTCTTCCATTGCTTGGTCAATTTCTATCCCTTGTTCTGTGATAGCATTGGTAAGAACAACAATTTGTTTCTTAACTGAAGCATTTTCATCAATTTTTACTTCAGGAACTAGTTGTTGGAGTATTTCTTTGGCTTTTTCAAGTGCCATATTTTCTCTGTGTTCTTTGATCATCTTCTTTTGTATGGCTTTTCATTGACAGAGCACTCCAAACTCTTGAAGTTTGTCACTGTCCAAAGTGGTGATGTCCCAATTTGGTGCTTCAATGACTTCATCTAGTGTGACAACCAATATGTCTTTCTTTACTATTTTCTTCTTCTTCTTCTTCGGCTGGTTGGCGGTGGTAGATTCATGTAATACCATCTACAAAGCCTATGATTGTGTAGATTTTTTTGGTGAGTGTAAAGAGGTTGAGGCATCCTTTTATACCTATTCTGTGATCACCAACCAGTTTTGTGAAGACGTCTCCTCATGATCCTTGGGTGTGTCAACAGATGAATCTTCCTTTTGTTTCATCTCCTCATTTCTCTTTACTTCCTCACTCTTTCCTTTCTCTTCAATCTACTTTGATGT
>MU224789.1:2036850-2065096 GCA_018584345.1 Thuja plicata | reverse complement strand
CAATAGCTAGTGTTCTTTCATTTTCAGATTTTCTTGCATCATTCATAACATCAATCATTTTTACCATTTGAGTCTCTTGACCAATTTGCAGCATCTTGATTTGATCTGTCAGATGTAGATTGATCTCCTGCATACTTGTATTCTCTTTAGCTGATGCATTTGAAGCTTTGCTCATTGATGATTCTGCTGCTTCAAAATACTCTTGTATTTCCATTTCTTTGTAATCTTTCTCATTCAACCTGGTTGCCATAATCTTTCTTTCATCAAGAAGTGTTCTTAGCTTTATCTTTGCCTCCTTATACTGCTCATAGTTTATTTGCATCTGTAACTGCTCATTCTTAATAGTCATGTCCAGTCTGAACTTATCTATTGCTCTGATCTTTTCTCTCAAGTCTTTAAGATTTTCAAGAGAGAGACTCAACTATGATACCAATTATTGGAATTATATTGAGATAATTTATACTGAGAGGGGAGGGGTGAATCAGTACCTCTAAAACTTTTCTTGGTGAGCCCATTAACCCTTAGTCATCAGTTTGTAAAATAACTTATCTATCTACTCATCTTTCTTTATGCATATGAAATCATATCATACATTCCATTTGATGTGTAACAGTAAAAGAAACATACATGAAATTTGATAACACATAACACAAGATATGGTATCGCAGAAAACTCTTGTTAAGGAAGTAAAAACTCCGGTGGGGATTGTTACCCACAAACTTCACTATCTACAGTTAAGAAGAGCCAGTTAAGGCTTACAATTTGGTCACTTCTGATGACCTACCCTATCAGGAGTATTACAATGGAGACCTATTAAGATCTACTTCGTTTGAAGCTTTTAACAACACTATTAAGTGTGCACTCTGTTAAGAGATTTACAAAGGACAGTTAAGTCCACCTTCTATAAAATGATTTGAGATGCGATGCACTTGTTAGAATGTAACTACATAAGTCTTTGATCTGATGATAAATGCAATCTTTAATTTCTGATAAAATAGATCCTATGAAGCTCCAAAATACTATTAATCATCCTTTCATGATTGAGTATTACCTTTATCTACTCGTTGGTAGCCTCTGTGTGTTCTTGTTAACTGATGTATTATGTTTCTGCTCTTTGCATGAATTCTGCCTTCTACTCCTTAGATGGTCTTCATGGCTATCAAGTATATAGAATTCATGTGCTCACAATTGAGTTCAAACATCTATTTATACTAATCTAGACTCAATTCTTGATTCATGCATTTACACGTTAACTCTAGATTCAAGATATACAACTTGATCTTGATCTATAGTTAGATATGATTTTGATCCATTAGGATGCTTTAAAGAATTTATATAAAGCATGCATGACCATCTAATATGATTTAAAAAATAAATAAAACTCTATAAATAGATTTACATAGGTTTAATCGACGTGTAAAACCCAGATCCACAATTTGTGGGTTCTTGATCTATCTGTCAGTTCCAATGGTTGTTTTTCTTGATCATCGGTGTTCCTTCTTGAACATGTCATCAGGTATGCTTGTCTGTTCCTGTCAGGTTGATTCTGGAAACTATGTTTCCAGTAATGCTTGTGTTCACCGGTAATGCTTGTGTTCGCCGATAGTACTTGTGTTCGCTGGTGAAGCTTGTCACATTTATACTTAGCATTTTTTCTCCAAATTCTTTGTGCTATCAGGCATGCTTTCATTTCACCGGTATTGCTTATGGTTCGTTGATGATGCCTGCTATCTTTCGGTAATGCTTTCTGACTTGTTTTTTTTTTCTGAGTATACTAATGGAAAAATAATGTCATCATTACGCTGCAGGTTGTACATGAACCTCAAGGCATAATCTTCCAGGGTCTCATCCTCTTTCTGGGTCATCTTGAAGATGTCATCACCTTTCAAATCTCTCCCTTGATAGTAATCTTTGTAGTTGGAAAGAAACATGTTGCTCATGGCAGTCTAATCTGCTACTGCGTTAGCACCAAGGCCCATGAACCATCATAGCGTGGCTTCCTTCATAGTGGATGGAAACAACTTGAGCTTATGTGCATCATTTGTATAGTCATAGCTCCTACAAAGGATGTCGAACTCAAAAAGGAAAGTCTCAGGGTCTTCAGTGATGAGGCCATAGACTTGGGCAAGGCTGCAGAGGGTATGTTCTTCAAATTCTGATTTCCTTGCTGAGGCAAAATTGGGAAGGGAAAGGTTGGTTGAGCCATCCTTGGAGGAGGCCCTAGTGGTGGTAAGAGATCTTCTGGTTCAGAAAATAGTTCATCTAATTGCAAGGATTCTTCAGATGATAGTAAGTGATCAAATGCATCAGCAAATATGTTTTCAAATGGTTCTTCGACTTCTATGGGTGCAACTTGGGGTTTCTCAAGCTCAGAATGGAATAGACTAAATGGCTCAGCTTGATGATCTTGAGGAAGGAAATTCCCAAGATGATCTCTTCTTCTATGCATAAAAAGAAATGCTAAACTAGGCCTAAAATGGCTCTAGGCTAGATTAGATTGACACCATCCCTGGCAGCGGCACCAAAAATGACTGCTCTATATAATACCTCTTATAGTTAAGGATTATGCATCCTTTCTACTAGAAACAATACATTAAACTCATTAAATTATTGACCAGGGGGTGTAAACTTGAAATGGTGACAGTAAAGTATATGCTCTAATCCATTCTAAAAGCCATCATTATAGTAAATGGAAAATGCTTGAAAGGAACTAAACTAGGAAATGAAATGTCAACAGTGTAATCTAAAAATGAAGGAATTTGCTTGGAATAGGAAGTTTAACTCTATGTTGTAGGAACAATAGACTAGCTAACTACCTTTGTTGCAGGAACAACCGTTAGTGCTATTACTAATGGCTGCAAGAGCAATAGAGTCCTACTTTCTTCAAATAACTTGTAAACCTACTTATTCAAAATAACTTGCAACCTACTTAACTACGAATTAGATTCACCTCTCGTGTGGGCCCCCACGGAAGTGTGAATAAACAAGATCTCAGATACTAGAAGTTGAAGCTCTCATAATTTATTCATAAAACATGGATTACATAGGATACAAAAAATAAGACTGTATATCTCTTTCTAAATTACAACAGAGTACTATAATAATAATTCTCTATCTATCGACTAACTACTAGGAATAGAACTTCTAGTTTATTTAACAACAACTTGAAACAAAATCCTATTGACTAGGACTTCCCCAACATTAGGGATATGGTAGTCATCAAGAACATGACCAACAACTTAAAATGAAGGAACAAACTTCATTTATACATTCATGAAATCTAGGAACATGCTGCTGCTATATTGACTCCATCGTGACTGCTTCAGCTGTGATTCATCCACAACAGGACTCATTCTCACCCGTGGTAGAAGAACCATTATGAGCTCCGCAATGGTTGGTCCTTTCAAAGAATTACTCTATTCATCTTATGTTGATTCCTTCCTTATTCATGGATCCATTGCCTCTGCAAAAGGGTTGGCACGTGTACATATCCAAGACAAAGAATTCATAACAAGTTTATTTACTACCTCGCTCTTCACCATATGGCTATAGGAAACCCACCCAACTTAAGGTAAGATAGAAAGGTATCAGATTTAATTCCATATATCCATAAAACACATAGATAGCATATTTATAAACTTTTTTTAAATACACTTCACATATATTTGCATGCACCCACAAATATAATAGTTCTAAGATTTTAAACAGTCTGGAAAGTATCATGAAAACATATAAAGTCTTTCAAAAGTAGCCATAAAACATATGAAAACATAAAACTATATGGCCCTATCTCGACCTTATCATGTGTTATTCAAATATAATGTATTTAAAATTGCTTGATATAATTGAGATATGAACTGGATAAGATGAAAGAAAAGAGTAATTCAACACTTAAAACAATGGAACCTTATACCGCAATTCAATTAACAAGAGAGACCAGTGCTTTATTTCAATAATGGGCAATAGATTCAATAATTCTTCAATCCTACATTCAACTTTAGAGACAACTTTGAAAACAAAAGCTTATCACCTTAAAGGTTTTATGACATGCATATATAACTAAAAGTTTAAAAATACTTCAATTTAATACTATTCCTCAGATGACGGGCCAATTAATCAAGGCTTTGATGAAAAGGATTTAACCATGTGAAAATGAGAAAGAAACAATTGAACATATATAATATAAACTTGAAATCAAATATACACAACTCAAAACTATCACTCTAAGGAATTTCCAATTGATTTATCTAAAGGACTTGATTGTAAAGAAATAAAAAGAATGATTACAAAATTGAAATAAATATAGACTTATCTCTGCTTGATAAGAAAACATATATTAGATCCTTGCATACAATGTTTGAAATTGACTATCTTTCATTCCATCATTCTCCAAGAATCCATAGTTTCAACATATCAGTCATCATGTCATGTTTTTTTATATTCTGTCTTCTTTGTAGATTTTTGAATCCATATAAATATGAAATTGAAAGGGTGTGTGAAACATCACACCCTTTCCCTAAAAACTAATCTATAACTGACTATACTATCAATTACATTGATTTGAGATACAAATCTCTTCTCTTCATTAACTACAACTACCAATCATTTGGTTGGAAAACCTTCTTAACTGTTTGGTTTGTTTAAAAACCTTCCCTAGTTGCATTTATAAGTCGATGGCTGGTATGTTGAAGATTTCAAAGGTGTTTTGGATATACTCTTCCCTTCCAGTGTCGCTGCTACTTACTGGCGTATATTTGATGTCATTTTGCATGTAGATTTGCTGTGCACGTGGGAAAGTTGATGGATTTAATGTTGAATAAGTGCCATGGTGGAGGTTGAACGTCATGTCTTACCATTGTTCTATTTACTATCCCTACATATGTTGGTGTAAATCCCTTTGCAGTGCGCCTAATTTCTGAGTATTACGATTCTTCTACATTCTATATGGGATTCTACATTTCTTACGCAATCAGTCCAAATCTGATATGAACGTTGGAGAATGTATGTCAGGGAAGGAATATAATGTTTTTGTCATGGAAACAATAGATTTGTCACAAAGACTTTGGCAGACTTTGCTCCCAATTTGTTTATGGCTAACTGTTTACTTATTCTCCCTGTCCATTGCTATGATTTATCAGCCATTGTTGTTGCTGAATACCTCTGATGTTTGCATCGACCCTCGATGGTGCTAAAAAAATCTACTACACCATTTTCTAATGAAGGTGGCAGCCAAGACATTTTAACAATCTCTGCAGACTGTATAATGCCTCAATCTGCTCGGTCATTCTTGATCTCTACAAAGTGCGTTGAAGTTGATGGCATTGATGATGCATTATGTGGTGAATGATCTCTGAATGATCACACTTTCCTCTTTAAAACCCTCTATAAATTCTTCACAAATCTATTGTTAATCTTCTGTAATCATGTTGTCGCTTTCAATGAGAATCACTGGTTGTTCGTCACCTTCTTATCGACCATTATGATGAAAGTTGAATGGAATATATATGCTAGCTCATCTGATGAGTCATTGATGAGTTAGCAGATTTGTCAGTTTCTATATTTCTCCTAACCATGCTCGCCACCTTTTTGGTTCTTTGGTGTGCAAAACTAAACAATCAATAACAAGACAATCAAAAAGAATATCATAATATGCCATATAAATATGATTATCAAAAGGATTTTATCTCTTTCTTTCCCTACCATCACATAATGTTTAAATAGTGAGCAACACACAATATGGATTATATTAAACATTTTAACATTGATTCTTTCAAATAGATAAAAGCCATAAATATAAGATGAGATCCCTATAATAACAATCAAACATATGAAGAAAGAAATAAACCAAATCTAAAACAAAATTTTCTTATTTGTTATTTATACAAAACTTTTAGTCTTTCTTAAATAACAAATAGCATGAAAGTCACATATTAGATAGGCTCATTAGAAATACAACTTTTTCCCATGAAGTTCAAACCAAGGAAATATATACTAACATCATGGAAAGAGAACAAGAAACATAAACACTTGTAGATTATACATAATAATATGAATGTTTTCAAGAGTAATATAATATAACTTTCTTTAAMAACATTTTCCATAATAAATCTATTCAAATTTCCTTTCACRTTTCATAAAGCATAACTTATCTTCTAAGAGACATATACCTACTAACCACTTTTCTTAATATTCTTTTCACACAATAATGATAACCCTAGTCATTCTATAASAATAARGGCATAGCATATAGWTTCAAATATATGAAAAGGAAATATCATTTATCAAATCATAACATATTGTTATCTTCTAGAGCATGATCATAAATAATAATATCATCTTTCCATTGAAAATAATAAACATTCAAATCCATGGAAGTTTAATTAAAACAAGATCAACCTCTTCAAAGTATTAATAGATTGCTAGTTAAAATATTTGAAAGCATCATTGAATCGAGGATATAATCATCTTTTAAAGTATTACCTCTTAGGTCATGTTTGCAAATTAATTGCTTCTAACATCAATATGGATTAGTGATTTATAATGCAATGATAAGATATGCAGAATTCCCTTTAATTGCATTAGGATTCATATAAAAACACCACATAAGATTTTAAACTTAATCAAAAGCGAGATCAATTGGAATTTACATTATGTCCTTGAGGAGAAGAAAATCACAAGATCAGGTTCCTAAATTTCTTTATTGAAAAGGAGCCTTAAGAAAATGATTCTAGGATAATGAGAATCTCAAAACTATTAAACTATGAGACTTATGAAAGTGAGTAAATACATGATAACACTTTGATAAAAGAAAGATGGTAAACAATAGAAGCTATAAAAGACAAGTAGGTATACGTAAATAGTTACTTCTCTGAACAAGAATGGGTACAAATCACTTTGTCAACATGGGTTCCATGACAATCTAAGAAGATTCATAGTCTTGAGTTTGAGTTGGAGAGTGCACAAGAAGTGATTGAAGATATGCAAATCAAGTTAGAAAATTCTTTAAAAGTGAGGAAGCAGTTATGTAGTGAACTAAAATCCACACAAGAGCATGTTGATACTATTGAGACAACATTTGAAGGTAGTATGAATGGTTAAGCTTATTTTTCCATTGCAGAACTCATGGAAAAGAAGAAGAAACTCACTAAGCAACTGAACTTGGAAAAGATAGATTAAGAAACACAAGAATTAAGAATGAGTGAGATACTTGACTCTAAGGGAGTAGTTGAAGATGCACTAAGATTAGCTAAAGAAGAAAAAAGAGAGTTTGAAACAAGAATAGCTAAGAAAGATAGTGAGATTATGAGGATGATGCAAGTGCACTATAATATGATCAATCAACTAATGACTACTAATACAGAGTCAGACAAGAAACAATTTGAGAATCAAGCACTGAAGTGTGAAGCTGATAGAATGACCAAGGAGATGAAATTTGAAAAATAAGAAAATGAGATACTAAAGAGAAATGAAGAAACACTAAGATCATTGGATGCATAGCATGAAGGTTAGAGATAACCACCAGATAAGACTAGACTAGGATACAATATTAAGATAGATACTAAGAAAGGATAGTCCTCTAATCAAGCTGACAGTCAAAGCACTTCTATTCCACCAAAGTCAAACAAGCCTAGTTGCCACTACTGTAGGAAACCTGGACATACTGTAAACATATGCAGAAGAAAAATGTGTAAGTCCTCCATTTCACCCAAGTTTGATGGACATTTCTATAACTATAAAAATTATGGGCACCGAGGACATGAATGCAGATCAAAGATTGTAAACAACACAAGAAAGCCAAAATTTGATGGCTACTGCAATAACATAACAAGTACGCTCACAAATCTGAAGAAGGCAGATGACAAAAGAGAAATGAAAAATGGGTACCAAATCAATAGAATATGCCAAGCAACCAATAGGGTAAATCCATACCATGAGACTATAACACAAGGATATCTTGTTTAGTTTGTGGAAGATATGGACACATTGCTGAAAATTGCATGTTTCTACAAGGAAGGAACAATAGAATATCTTGGAGAAACCCTGGCATGGCATGCTTCCATTATCACAATCTAGGTCACCTTTCCCAAGACTACATGTACCAAGGCAAAGCTCCTACCGAGGAAGAAACATCTGAGCAACCCAAAGTGAATGTTGAAGAAATGAGAGATTAGATGAATAAGACTTGGAGAAGAAAGACCATGGATGATGGGACATCATTCAAAATATTTGAAGGAACCTCATCATCCAGATCGGGTGCAACTAACTCTCCCTAATTAGTTAAGTGGTATGAGTAGGAACTGAAAGTTAAATTTCAAATCTTAAATAGGTTCCTAGTATATGTGTTGAGATCTATGTGAGAATAATTAGATGCATTTGGATACATATTGTTGAGTTATGTTTCATATTTATTTGGTAAAAGAAAAGTAAAGTTAGGTATTCGATGAAGTAATTTGAAGAAGCATTAACTACTACTTTATACCCTTTGAAAACCCTAAACCTAGAAAAATCCATATATAGACCTCATTGTCTATTATTGTTACTTAACCTTTTCTAGAGCAGTGTGAATAGAGTTGGAGAACTGAGTTCTCAAGTGAAATCGAGTGATTGCGAAGGAAACCCTAAACTATTTTGAGCACATTTTGAAACTACTTAAGCTATCTATGGTGTTTCCCTAGTTTTATTAGTGCAACTGAGTCATAAACACAAACCCTAGTTCAAATTTTTGTATTTGACAAGAGGATATGGCCCCGAAAGCTCAAAACCCAATTGTGGTTGAGAATGTTGAGCTCGTGAATTCTAAGTACAAACTACCTTTTGTGAAGGTAGATGAACCAGACATGATCGGTGAAATTTTGTCCATCCCAGACAGATTTTTATTGATTGAAGATGTGCAAAGTTTCACCCATTGTAAGGTTGAGGATATTTGTGAAACGGAGATTCATTCATCTTACCAGAAGTTATGTGCAGACAGGAAACTAAAGAGAGGTCATTTTCATCTAGACTCAAAAGGTTTGACACATTCCCTGAATATCCCTAAAGTATTCAAGACCGAGTGGATAAGGATGGTCCTTAGCTGAGTAAACGACCAATGTATGTGGCTAGATCAACCCGTGAAGATCACAAAGGATGTGTTACACATTGTGACTGGTTACCCAATTGGAGATACACCTAAATCTATCAGATAGATTGAGAAGATCAAGCTAAGTGAGCTAACCAAAGCCAAATGGGATGGGAGAGGTCTGAAGATTTATACTATTGAAGATACCAAATGGAAATTTGCATGTAACATCTTTTCCTACCAAGTATTCCTATCATCCTAAGTGGACAATGTACCTTGTGGAATTGTTGATATGGCTTACAAGATTGTAAAGAAAGATATGGAAATTGATCGATGTGAGATATTGTTGAAACAACTTGAAGACAACATGAACACTATAAGGAAAGAAAATACAAATACATTTATGTTTGACTCACTACTGGTATGCATATATTTTTACTTTGAGAAATCCATTTCATCAATCAGAAGTGTGAAATGAAATGTTGTTAAACCAGTCATTTATCAAATCAGTGAATACATTCAGAATCTAGGGGAGAATCTTGACATTATTATGAATGACTACTTCACCAAATTCCAAGCTAGGATGCATAAGAAATTTAGATCTCACCTCTATTAGTTAAGAAATATCATGATTATATGTGTTTTGAGGTAGACACCAACTCATGTATTATCAACGCAATTGAGCCTGGGAGCATATGTCTAGATCCAATGGGATATGAGATGGACATAAACATTGCATCTCAACAAATCAAAACTTTCTTAGCTAAACCTACTAATAAAATATCCAAGAGGTATGGAATGTATGAAGAAGTTAAGGCTAAGATTAAGCAATGTATCTTGGTACCTAAAATTCAAAGAAAATATAGCAAGATGAGTGCTAACCTGACTAAGGATTTGGGAATTGATAATGAAGAAGATGAGGTAGAACCCTCTAAAGTGGAAGGAAAGAAATGACAAGTATTGAAGCCTTTACGGAGCCCCAAATCTACTAGATCATCACCAAGGTCTACAACATCACTGAAAACAAAGAAGAATTCTACTGAACTGAAAGAGAAGACATATGTAAGAAGAAATAAGGAAAACACTAGATGAAGGATAAAATTCAAGCTACCACCATAAAGTGACATAGAGATTGAATATTTAAGAAAATTCAAAGTTGTAAAGAGAAAGCCTCCACCACTAGGAAGTCTAGATGAAATGTTAGACACAATGAAGAAGTATGGAACATTCAGAGGAATAAAGAAAAATAAAACACTCAAAGTAAAGAGAAAAAAGGTAAAAATTTAAGATGCAATTATTTACTCTATACACAAATTCAGATACACACCACTTGAATTTATCACATATTTTCCTATTGAGTTAACAACATAGATGCAAGATGGAAATATGCTATTAATGCTGAAAAAAAAATGAGGGAAAGATCTCTCGTGCTAACCGTACCAAATATATCTAACGAATAAATTGAAGAGACTTTGAAACAAAAATCTAAATGATTCCTTGTAAAAGGAAGATCTTTAAGGATTATGACAGGAGACTTGGAGCAATTACAGTTGGAAACTAATGAAAAATGGAGAGAGATATTGAAAATCAAAGAGCCAAAATCTCAAGCTGAGAAAGACTAATGAAGTTTCCAAATATTATCAAGGTAAGAATAATCCTATTGATTTGACAATTAACATTGATGAAGTTATTATTGAAGATATTACTAACAATGATCCCAGAGATGATACATCACAAGATAAGAATGTTATATTAATCGAGGACATCAATATAGAAAAAATGAACATCAATGATAAGGCTACTACTAATCCTACTCTACAACCTATATTGGAGAAAGTACTAGATTATTACACAACTCAAGGTGATACTGATATAGTTTCTATGGATATAGATCACACAAAAATTACCAACCAAAGGAAACAGAGAAGGAAAAGGAAATAGATAAGGGAAAGGAAGTTGAGAAAGACAAGAACACCAAGAAGGATATGGCTACCGCGAAACCAGGAACACTGAACACCAAATAAATTCCCCTAACCGAGTCCATTGTGCAATAACAAGAGCCCAAAAAGATGAACCAAAGGAACAAAATGAATAGAAGGAAGCCGAGAAACACACAAATAAGAAGAAACAAGACACACTAGGAGAAAAGAAAAAGAATGGAAACATGAAGATAAGAAGTTAGAAAAAAAACAACAAGAGCCAAGAGATGAAACAAGTACAACAAAGAAAACATCTAATGCACTGAAGGAATCATATTCACCAAAGAAGATAGCAAATAAAAAGAAATCAAAGAAGAGGAAAAATGTAGATATGAGTCAACCGATAATTTTACCAAATGTCCACCTATCTACTATGGACTATGATGAAATGACCAAGTATACAGAATTAGTCAAACTTAAGGCAAAGAAAAACAAATTAATTCAAAAGAGGAATAAGACTGATGTATTGGAAAGCATCAAGGATGTCTTACAGAACATTATCCCAGATGCCACCATTGATGAAACATAAGATATCATTCATTAGGTAGAATGACAAGTGGAGAAAGTCTGAAATCCAAATCAAGACACTACTAACTACATGATGAAGGTTTATTCGAGGAATATGGAACTAAAAATGTTTTAAATCATTATAGACAATATTGCAATTGATAAGGTATCACTTTCTGAAGCATCTACCAAGATTTAGACTAAGTTGTCTCATATACTTTCAATATTTCAGAAAGTTTGTTCTATTTAAAAATTTATCAAAGATATCAAGAAGAAAGATGAGTCTGTTGAGAGAGAGAGAGATGTCCAACCTCGTAGCTAAAAAATGTTTCTACTAATATTGGTTCTTTACAAGTTTATTACTTGAGGTTGAAATAGTTTATGGGGATGCAGTACAACCTACGATAGGAAGATAAAAAGAGAAGGATGGAACTTCTAGAGCTGTAAGGGCTTTTGATTCCCTACATGGAATCCATGCAGAGGCATTTGAAGAAGGCCTAGGATTTGGTCAACAACCCCAATGGTAGTTCACTTGACATCATCATTGGAATGGAAACATATGTTTCTACTCAAATTGTTATACTTCAAACACTCAAAGATCATGGCAGTCACCCCTAGCCGATGTACAGAAGAAGTACACTCATATTTTATTATAAGGTATCATATATCCTACCGAGCCCTAAGTAATTTTGATTTTGGCATACTTGTCAAAAAAGGGGGATAATGTAGTATGTATTAATATAGAACATAAGGGAGATGTAAGTATAAGGGAGATATAATGGTAAGGGAGATATAAACATGTTTATAGAGGGAGTTATACATAATTTTGATGACTTTGAAGTTTTTGTCAAAATGCCAACTAATGCTAAAGGGGGAGATTGATACTCCTATAAGATATTTTGTTGTAATTAGTTTTGTCAAAGTCATAATAGTTAATGAAGCTATTCAGTAAAGTGGAAGAACACACTAAAGAAGACAGTCGGTATAGCAGAGTATCAATGACACATAACACCAAATAGTAGCAAGTTACTAAGTTAAGCAGAGGACAATTACCGAGAAGAGTTAGTCACCAAGACATAGAGCAGAGTTAGTCACTGAGCAGATGTTATGTCACCGAGAAAGATCAAAGATAATTATCAAACACACCATAGCCAAAATAACAATTCAAATTTGAATACACTGAACCTAGATGCCAAGTGGGAAAGATTTCACAATATTCAAGATAGAAGTTAGGTAGAATATTGGGGTTGCACTAATATGACTACACATGATCATGAGGCAATTCAACCAATGATATTCAAGTATAATAAATGCATTGGGAATAAAACCAACCTTGCACCACCTCACCTCCACCATAGAAGGAGAAGGATCTAATTAGGTTAACCACCATAAGACATTATTGATGAAATCAAGCTCAGAGGATCCAATAATTGACTCTCCAAACTGGCAGGGAAACAACAAGACAACAACATAAACCAAACACAACACAGATATAACAACTTATGTAAATTTACATTCATATGAAGATCCAATTATATGCAACATGTTGGGATGTAGGGCCTTCCTAGTTACAACCAAACCAATTGAAATTTTAACAAGATTTTGAAGGATCCAAAATCAATAGCCTACCTTACAACTAAGTGGAAGAAACCAAATCTAAAATTATGCTCACAAGCCACCAAGAAATCTTACAAGTTTCTTTCTTACCCACTTAATATAGTCGTCTATCAACTTCTCTCCCTCTCCTATTGTGCAAGAGCACCTAGGCTATCCCTAAAGTCAAGTAGTAGAATTTTGGCTTGTACTGACCCTAGCCAAGTGAGTAGTTTTTAATTTTGACCTTAGAAGGTCTTACAAAGTGTGTAAGTAGATGGATTAGTAGTTAGTGTTCAATCCAATCTAGTTTTTATTGCTTTCTAAGAGTTAGTGCTATGTTAGCCTAAAAGTAGGAAATTGGGTCTAACATTTTTCTAGACTTAGGTAAGATGAGAAAAGTACCTAAAAAGGCCTAAATGATTTTTATTCATCAATTGGAATGAGTTAGAGATCATAAAATTTAGTTTGGAGAATTAATGTAAAAGATGTCATAATGTTATCATGACAACATTTGTAATTTTGTAAATGTTGCATGCAACATTGACAAATTTTGATTCCCTTCAAATTTGAGGAGGGATATGAATGCTAGTGGCCTAAAAACATGGAGAAATAATATTTAGATACCTTGAGGCTCATTTACCAAGGAAGGAGTGATGTAGTAAAAGTTTTGGAATAGCAAAAGAACATTGTTTTCTGAGTTTTGTGCACAATTGACTTGTTTTGAGTGAGGAAGTGTTTGAATGGATTGAACAAATTTTTCCAGTGTTGGATCTATCCTATGAAGATAGTTTTAAGATTTTTTCATTCAGTGGAAAAGTTGTTTTGAGTATAGTAGATAGGTTTTGTAAATTATTTTGAAACTAGTATAGTTGTTGTAGGAAACATAGTGGATTTTAGTTTCATGGCTCCCCCATAGAATCAAATTGTGGAAATCTTCAGGGTGTGGATGAATATGGTAGGGGAGCCTCTTTAAATTGTAAATATGCAAGTCGGAGGTCAAAAGTGTTAGTTTTTTATTTTTAAGATCATGCCCTAGGCAAGACCAGAGAGCTCAATTTGGTGCATGACAGGGAGAAATTTGGATGCAAGTGCAAGGGACTATTTGAGAGATTCAAACCAAGTGTGGTTTCAGAAGCCTTAAGGTCCTATAGATCCCTAACAAATATTTTAGGTCTTTTCCAATCCATTTAGATATATTTCTAGGTAGAAATCAGTGGACTGCATATTTTGAACCAAATTAGCCCTATTTGCCCTATATTATAGGATACTACTATACAAATGACCTAGGAGTCTAAGACCTCAAAAATATTTTAGGTCTTGGAAAAGGGTATCTAGATCCTAAGTTTTTTTTTGGGGTTATTTGGGAGTTTTAGGAAAGAATCCATAAAAAAACCTATGGATAGGGCTAATTGTGTAATTAGGCTTAGTAGGACCAAATGGAGAATCAATCTTAAAATTGATTGATTGGAGTTCGAAGACCCATTCCAATGGATTTAGAAGGATTTCAAAGGGATGTTTTTATGGTTGACACAACCCTTTCAACATTTGTGAAGTTTTTATGAATTATTTGCACTTGGATCCCTCCAAGTTAGAGTGAAGAGTTGAAACACATTTTTTGATAGTTGTCCTTCAAGGTGAAGCACAAGGTGATCAACTCATTGTATTGAGTTAGTTAAGTATTAGGCTAGCGAAGAAAAGACTTGGGAGGTCCTAGAAGTGAGGTTAGGATCTAGAGGAGACTAAGACTAGCAGAGTCCTAGATTGTGTATGTGCAAGCACACCTTGGAGCACTTTCATCATATTGGTATTAGAGCTTGTTTGATCAGGCTTGCGGTGAATGTTCCAACTAGTAGAGTTAGTAGGTGAGTCTACAATGGTCACCAATGTAGAGTTGGAAAAGAAGGTAGATGATAAAGAAGAAGAGAATAGATTTCTCAGAGATAGATTGGCTCAATTAGATCAAAAGGTAGATGAAGTGGATGTGAAGATAGAAGAAGTAAAGGATAAGGTTGAAGGGAAGGGAAAGGAGATTACCATAGACCATGAAGTACCCAAAGCTGACCTTGTCCTTAATGAGGGACCATTATTTAAATAATTAAAGGCTATGAGAGGTAAATAACTAGAAGGAGTTCCTATCTTTAGTGGAAAGATGGAGCCAGAGGTAGTCCTAGATTGGATGGAAGGACTAGAAAATCCCTTTGAGTGTGATGGCATAACCGAAGCTCAAAAGGTGAAAGTTGCTAAAGCAAAACTGAGATGGTCTGCACTTAGATGGTGGAAGTTTATCCAAGATGGACAGAGAAGGAAGGAAAGAATCCCATTGCTATATGGAAGGCTATGGTTGCAAAGGTTAGGGATGCTTATGTCCCTGAGGATTATGAAATCCAATTGCATAAAAGAAGACAAAGTCTAAGGCAGAAAGACTTGGATGTGAAATCTTACACTGAAGAGTTTCAAAGGCTTTGCATGAGGTCTAGAGTTGTAGAACATGAGAAAGTGAAGGTAGCTAGATACTTTAATGGTCTCAATTGGACCATAAAAGATGAAATAAGTCTATTGACTCCTTATAATATTCAGAAGTGCCACCAAATTGCAATGAAAGTGGAAGAGAAGATAAGAAAGAAACAAGATTCTAGCACCACCAGAGGTAGAGGTAAGGGAAAAGAAAATAAATGATAGAGAGGTGGATATGGTGGAAGAAGTTCTGAAACAAAGAATCAAGGAGAGACCAAGCTTTCTAAGAAGAAAGAAGGAAGCTCCAATAGAGGCAACTCCAATAGAGAAAGGAACTCTAATAGTAGTTGGAGAGGAAGAAGCAATAGTGAAGGTAGAGGTAACTATTTTGCAAATATGAAATGTTACCACTGCAACCAGATGGGACACCCTACATATAGATGTCCAGATAAAGGAACTAGTTCACAAAGAAGTGAAAAAAAGGGTAAAATATGTTGAAGAGGAGACTAGGAGTGGAGGTAAACACCCTGAGGTTCCCCTAGAGTCAGAGGAAGGTGAGAATTTAATGATGAGGAGGACACTAATAAAGGATCCATTGAAGGAGGAACCTAGTCAAAGGAGATTAATATTTAGAGTGAAATGCAAGATGATAGGAAAGGTTTATAGAGTCATCATAGAATTAGGATCTACTGACAACATAGTGTCAAAGGAGGAAGTCAGAAAATTGAAGATGAAAATAATACCCGACACCAACCCTTACAAGGTCACTTTGTTAAACAAAGAACAACATGTTCTTATTAATGAACAATATTGGGTGGATTTCTCCATTGGGAGATACAAGGAAAAGGTGTTGTGTGATGTCCTACCTATGGATGCATATTACCTACTCCTTTGTAGGCCATGGAAATTTGACTGACAGGCCATGGATGATAGAGTAAAGAATTCTTATTCTTTCAAGAAGGGCAATGTGACATTTAAAATCCAGTAACTGTTGGAGGATGGAGAAATAAAGTCATTAGGACCCAATATTCTCATGGTTAATGAGAAGGAGTTCTTAGAAGCCAAAAGAAGAAAGTACACATGAGCCAGTCAAGAAGACAAAATTTCCAAAGGAAGTGCAAGAGTTGTTACAGAGGTATGAAGGCATTGTTAGTGATAGACAACCATCAACCTTAACCCCTAAGAGAACTGTAATCCATCAAATAGACTTTATCTAAAGAGATACCTTTCCTAATAAGGCAGACTATAAAATTACTCCTAAAAAATGAGGAAATAGCTAGACAAATCCAAGAACTCCTAATCCAAGGTCACATTAGGAAAATAATTATTCCTTGTGCTATACCCACTGTCTTAGCACCCAAAAAGGGAGGAAATTGGAGGCTATATACTGAATCAAGAGAAATAGAAAGGATAACCATTAGGTATAGGTTCTCTATCCCTAGGATAGAAAACCTAATGGATTGTTTAGGAGAAGCCAAGTTTTTCACAAAGATTGACTTGAAGAGTGGATGCCACCAAATTAGAGTTAATGAAGGGGATGAATGGAAAACAGCCTTAAAAACCACAAATGAACTATATGAGTGGCTTGTAATTACATTTGGGTTATCCAATGCCCCATCTACATTCATAAGATTCATGAATGAAGTCCTCAAGGAGTACATAGGAAAATTTGTGGAAGTATACTTAGATGATATACTAATCTATAGTAAGACAAGAGAATAACACCTCAGACATCTGCAAATAGTTTTCAAGAGGCTACGTGAGGAGAAGTTGATGATAAATTTGGAGAAATGTGAATTCATGAAACAAGAGCTAGTGTACCTTGGGTTTGTGTTATTTCAAGGCAATCAAAAGATAGATCCAAGAAAAGTGGAAGCCATACTCAATTGGCCTACTCTAAGAAAAACAACTGAGGTAATAAGTTTGCATGTCTTAGCATAGTATTATAGGAAGTTCATAAAAAAATTCAATGCAATTTGTGCTCCTATGTTAGATACTATCAAAGGTGGGATGAAAACTAAGTTTGAGTGGAATGAGAAAGCTAACCATGAATTTGAGTTATTGAAGAGGAAGATTTCTACTCAAACAATCCTGTATTTTGCCAAGCTTTGAGAATCTATTCAAATTGGAATGTGATGCTAGCAATGTAGCTATTGGTGATGTCTTAAGCCAAGAGGGAAGACCAGTGGCTTTCTACTCTAAAATACTAAGTGAAGCCAAGAAGAAGTACTCTTCTTATGACCTAGAGATGTATGCTCTAGTCCAAGCACTGAGGAGGAGGAGGTACTACTTGCTTCCAAAGGAGTTTGTAGTCTTTTCAAACAACCAAGCATTGAGTTTATTGAATTCACAAGATAAGATCAATCATAAACATATGAGGTGGGTAGAATATTTGTAGGCCTACACTTTCAATATCAAGCACAAGAAGGGATTGCAGAATAAGGTAGCAGATGCCTTAAGTAGAAGAGCCTTGATAGTACAAGAGATACAACTATAGAGAATAGTTATTTAGAGCTTCAAAGACCTATATGCATAAGATGGAGACTTTGCAGGCATCTACAAGGTATGTCAAGAATACAAGAATCATTTTGATAGTGAATTCTCTGAATATACTTTGTAGAGTGATCTTTTGTTTAAAGGAAGTTAGTTGTGTGTTCCTAGAGGGTCTATTAGGGAAAATATGATACATGAGAAGCACAATAGTGCACTTAGTGGACATTTTGGGGTAAATAAGACCCAAGAATTAGTTTAGAGGTTTTACTTCTGGCCTAAGATGAATTTGGACATTAGGTAGTATGTAGAAAGTTGTGTTATATGTCAGAAAGAAAAATCTACATCTTCCAATGTAGGCCTTTACCAAACTCTTCCCATCCCAAGTAGACCATGGAAATGTTTAAGAATGGATTTTGTAGAGGGATTACCAAAGACCAAACAAGGAATGGATAAAATTTATTTTATAATGGATAGATTAAGTAAGATGGCACACTTTGTACCCAACAAGATAGTCCATGATGCCAGTCAAATAGCTCACCTATTCTTTAGGGAGGTAGTCAAAATACATGTGTTACCATTGAGCATAGTGTTAGAAAGAGATGCCAAGTTCATGAGTCACTTTTGGAAGACCCTATGGAAAAAGTTAGGAACCAATTTATCTTTTGGCTTTGCATACCAACCTCAGACTAATGGTCAAACTGAAGTAGTTAATAGGAGTCTCGGTAACATCCTAAGGTGTTAAACTAAGGAGTATGGTCAAGTTTGGGACCAACTCATTGGGCAGGTAGAGTATGCTTATAATTTGACACTATGAATAGGACTACTAGTAAGAGTCCTTTTGAAATAGTCTATGGCCTACACCCTAGAGGAATATTTGAGCTCAGAGATCTGAAGGATGGAGCCAAGGGTAGTGTTTATCTAGAACATTTTGCACATTTTATGCAAGAAGTACATGAGACAGTCAGAAGGACATTGCCTAAAAATATAGAGAAGATAAAGAACAAGGTGAATGAGTGAAAAAGGGATGTCCAATTACAAGTTGAGGATCTAGTGATGGTACATATCAACAAGGAAAGATTGTAGAAAGGAGTGCCCCATTAATTACAAATGAGAAGAATTGGCCCATGTACTATACTGACCAAGTATGGTACCAATGCATATAAGGTGCAGTTACCAGAAGATAGTAGTTTAACTCTGGTGTTCAATGTGGGAGATTTGGTTTTGTACAAAGTAGCAACCCTTGATCTGGACCAGAGCCTTACAGAGGTCATATAAGAAGTAGAAGACCCAAATTTGACCCCTACTCTACCTTAGAAGGCAGAGAAGATACTTGATTCCAGATCCTATAAGAAGACCAGAGAGAGAACCTATTATGAACACTTGGTTAAGTGGTATGGAAAAGAAGATGCAAAGGAAACTTGGGTCAAGGAGACTGAATTCAATAAATTGGGAGTGGATTCTAACTTACTCAATCCAAGGGTGGATTGAAGTCTTTTCATTTAGGGAGGATGGTGGAGGAGCACCTAGGCTATCCCTAGAGTCTTAGTAAAATTTTGGCTTGTACTAACCCTAGCCAAGCTAGTAGCTTTTCATTTTGACCTTAGAAATTGTTTCAAAGTGTGTAACTAGATGGATTAGTAGTTAGTGCTCAATCCAATCTAGTTTTTATTTCTTTCTAGCAGTTAGTGCTATGTTAGCCTAAAAGTGGGAAATTGGGTCTAAAAGTGTTCTAGACTTAGGTAAGATGATAAAAGCACCTAAAAAGGAATAAATGATGTTTATTCATTGATTGGAATGATGTAGAGGTCATAAAAGTTAGTTTGGAGTATTAATGTAAAAGATGTCATAATTTTGTCATGACAACATTTGCAATTTTGCAAATGTTGCATGCAACATCGACAACTTTTGATTCCATTCAAATTTGAGTAGGGATATGAATTATAGTGGCCTAAAAACATGAAGAAATAATATTTAGATACATTGAGGCTCATTTCCCAAGGAATGAGTGATGTAATGAAAGTTTTGGAATAGCAAAAGAACACTATTTTCTGAGTTTTGTGCATAGTCGATTTGTTTTGAGTGAGGAAGTGTTTGAATGGATTGAACAGCTTGTTCCAGTGTTGGATTCATGTTGTGAAGATAGTTTTAAGTTTTTTTCATTCAGTGGCAAAGTTTTTTTGAGAAGATTATATAGGTTTTGTAAATTATTTTGAAACTAGTATAGTTGTTGTAGGAAACAGAGTGGATTTTGGTTTCATGGCTCCCCCATAGAATCCAATTATGGAAATCTTTAGAGTGTGGATTAATATGGTAGGGAGCCTCTGTACATTTTAAATATGCAAGTAGGAGGTCAGAAGTGTCAATTTGTTATTTTAAAGATCATTCCCTAGGGGAGACCAGAGAACCCGGTTAGGTGCATGACATGGAGAAATTTGAATGCAAGTGCAAGGGAGTGTTTGAGAGATTCAAACCAAGTGTATTTTTATAATCCTTAAGGTCCTATAGATCCCTAAAAGAGAGCTTAGGTATTTTCCAATCCATCTACATAGATTTCTAGGTAGAAATAAGTGGACTACATATTTTGAACCAAATTAGCCCTGTTTGCCCTATATTATAGGATACTACTATAAAATTGACCTAGGAATATAAGACCTCAAAAATATTTTAGGTCTTCAAAAAGGGTACCTATATCCTAATTTTTTTTTGGGGTAATTTGGGATTTTTAGGAAAGATTCCAGAAAAACCCTCTATATAGGGCTAATTGTGCAATTAGGCCTAATACGACCAAATGGAGAATCAATCTTGAAATCGACTGATTGGAGTTTGAAGACCCATTCCAATGGATTCATAAGGATGTCAAAGGGATATTTTTATGGTTGACACAAGCCTTGTAGAATTTGTGAATTTTTTATGAAGGATTTCCCTTGGAGCCCTCCAAGTTAGAGTGAAGAGTTGAAACACATTTACTGATAGTTGTCCTTGAAGGTGAAGAACAAGGATATCAACTCATTTTATGGAGTTAGTGAATTCTTAGGCTAGTGAAGAAAAGACTTGGGAGGTCCTAGAAGTGAGGTTAGGATCTAGAGGAGACTAGGACTAGTAGAGTCCTAGATTGTGTATGTGCAAGCATACCTTGGAGCACTTTCATCATCGTGCCTTCCACTCTAAATGCTACCTACACATTCCTTTAATACATTACAACCATGATTCAACTTCAAAAAAAAATATTAAATCTCAGTCTTCCCAATACAATCCATGATGAATCATATTTAATGCCCTAGTTGGCTTCAAACAAACAATAAATACATAGAAGAAAGCACCTAATTAGATTTAGGTCCACACAAGATCTAATGAATCAACTGCACACAACTCAGAACTCTGGACAATCCAAACAACCCCCTCAAATCATGGATGCAGTCTCCAATTACTACCTAATCCATAAAATCTACTTGATGAACTCATTAACCAAGATCCCCAAGTCGGTACCGAGAAAAAACAAATCCATCGAGCCCGTTCGATGAATCATCAGTGGCAACAAACACTGAGTTTTTTAGGTGAAGCAAAACACTCCTTCCACTAAGAACTGAGCACCAAAACAACTGAGAACAACCAGACTCCACTAAGCTCTTCGAACTCTTCTACCGAGCACCAAACAGAACTTAAACATATTTTTGGTCAACACAAGACTTCCAACTTCCCTAGGATGCTCCTATATCAGACACCCTAGGTGCAAAAATATGTTCTATAATCTCCACAAAAACTTTTGGGATTCACCACATAGATCCCAGACTGATTTTTTAAATACATGTCCTCTTAGTCCTTAACCGATTCACCCATGGCTTGGTTCTTCCTTTGCTATATCTTACCACTAGCACTCTCTAAAGTGCCTTCAGATCTCTGAACCTTAATATCTACACAACCCCTTGAATTCATCTCATATTTGCTACCAATGCTCAAGTTCCTCCTTCCTTTGTCTTCATCCTTCAAATGAATCAAAATAAACTTCTCTTCATCTTTCGAGATAGTAAACATGTTCCTCTTAAAGTCATGAGTAGAATCTCTATCATACTTCCAAGGTCTCCCAAGTAAAACATGACAACAAGTGATCTCCTCAATGTCACATAATACATCATCCTTATAAGAACCAATGTGAAATCTTACCTTGCATTTCTCCTTCACTTCTACTACATGATCTTCTTGTAAGCAACTTATCCTATAAGGACAAGGATGTTTCAACCTCCTTAAAATAAGCTTCCTAACTATCTCCTCAGAAACCAAGTTATCAGTACTTCTTCCATCAACAATAACCTTATAACATTTACCACCAGACTTACACATGGTCCTGAAAAAGTTCTTCCTTTGACAAGAATCAGCTTGTTTTTTTGTTAGCACGGTTCTTCTAAGTAAAAGATTCACACCTTCCACCTCAGGCTCCTTCTTTTCAAATTTACTCACCACAACACTTAATGACTACCAACCTTCTTATCTGTGTGGGGACATTCAAATGACTGATTTCCTTCTTCACCATAATTATAGTAGGTACCTCTGAATACACCTCTATCTTCCCTTCTCCTCAATTCAACAAGTTTTGGTTCCTCCTTAACTCTTGGTTTATCCTTTACCAACTGCGTTGCTTCTCTTTCCCTTGGGAGTTACCTTGATGTCTCCTTTCCAACATATCTTAAGCCTTCAGTGCATACTAATAACCATCCTCAACCGATCGAATATTCAACATGCCAATCTCATCCTGAATATTGAATCTAAGACCATTAACATATATGGAAAACTTTTCCTTAGAAATCTCCCTATATCCAGATCTAATAGTAAACTTGTAGAACTGTTCGGTATAGTCTTTCAAATTGAGATATTTCTACTTTAGATTTTGCAACTTCTTAAAAAACTCAAGTCCATAGTCGGTGGGTATGAACTTAGCCTTAAATCTTGTCACCATTAATCTCCACTGAGTGATTTTCATCTCACCTTCTTCCACCCTATCTCTTTATAACTCTTTCCACCATAAGGCAGCATGTAATTTAGACTTAGTTAGTGCTAACCTCACTCTAAGAGGATCTCCAACATATTCTATCTCAAAGTATTCTTCTAATTCACCGATCAGGACAATCAGATCTTCAGGGTTTAATGTACCTACAAAATTAGAAACTTCCATCCTATGAGCTGTATTCACCCGAGCCATAGATCTTTCCAACCGATCATCTCTTTCATCTCTAGTATATCCAAAACCTTTGGTAGAATCTTCAAAATATTCACCAACTTCCTCTTATCCATCCTCTATTCTAGGGTTCCTTTGCAAACCAGTAATAGCCCTCATGATTTAAGCAACCATCTCATTCTTCATTGCTGCTATCTTAGATCTAAACATTTCTGTCACTTTCAATTCCACCTCATCAGAGAGATCTGCAATCATCCTAGGGTCCAATATTCTTGGAGGCATCTTCCAAGATCTTTGAAAACCCTTTGCAAAAAATCCCAACTAACCACCTTGTGACAACCCTTGAACTATCTACAAGTCAGATCGCAACCTGCTACCACACACAAATAGTCAGACATGTTTCAAAATCCTTTGAATATAGACCTACAAGCTTCACTCAAACCAACTAGGTCAACCTCACCCTAATAAAAAACTAGATTTGATACCACTTGATGTAGTCAAGCTTAGAGGATCCAATAATGGACTCTCCAAACTTGTAGCCAACAAGAAGACAATAATGAAAACCATACACAACATAGATATAACAACTTATATCAATTTACATTCATATTTAGATCCAATTGTAACATGTAACATGTCGAGCTATAAGGCCTTCCCAGTTATGGCCAAACCAATAGAAAGTTCAACAAGATCTCATAGGATCCAACTTCACCAACCTACCTTACAGGCTAAGTGGAAGAAACCAGATCTAAACTTGTTCTCACAAGCCACCAAGCAATCTTTCTTACCCACTTACTAATGTTTTCTATCAACTTATCTTACTCCCCTGCCTCCCCCTCTAAATGCTACCTACACACTCATTTTATACAGAACAACCAAAAGTTAGCTTCACAAACAAATATTAAATCTCAGTCGGCAAAATACAATCAATCATGAATCATATTAAATGACCCAGTTGGTTGCAAATAAACAATAAATACATAGAAGAAAGCACCAAATCAGATTTAGGTCCACACAAGATCCAATTCATCAAGCCCACATGTCTCAAAAATTTGCACGATCCCAACGACCCCCTCAAATCATGAATGTAGTCTCCAATGTCTGCCCAATCCATAAAAGCTAATAGGTGAACTCATCAACCAAGACCCCCAAGTCGGTACTGAGCACAAACAAAGCCACCAAACCTGTTCAGTGAATCAACACTGCCAATAGACACTGAGTTTTTTTGGTGAAGAAAAACACTCCTTCCACTAAGAATCGAGCACCAAAATGATTGAAAGCAACTAGACTCCATTAAGCTCTGCCAACTCACCTACCGAGCACCAAACAGAACTTAAAAATATTTTTGGTCGACACAGGATTACCAACATCCCTAGGATACTCCTGGATCACATATAAAATGAACAAAAACAAAGACATGCCAGAGATTGATGGTGAATATTGTAGAGATAGAAGCAGTTACAGTGACAGAGCTAAAGGAGTTAGAATGCAAATATTCTAAGGTGTAGAATAGATAAGTTACCGAGTTCAAAATGAGGTAGTGCACTTACAGAGCATAAAGAGTCCAAGCAAAACTATGGTTGATGCATACTTGCATACATTTTTGTAATAGTTAGGAGAGTAGAAAACCCATTTAGTGGGTAGGCCCTAACAAGTCTTCTTTTGTAAATTCTCTAACCAGGTACATCTCGTAGATGAGAGATTGTAAAATCCTTTAACTATGTAGACTGAATAAGTATTTTGTACTTTTAATCAAGTATAATACTCGTAACAGGGTAAGCTATCAGAAGTAGCTAAAATTTTAGCTCTAACCTAGTAACCTTTATTTTGCAGAAGTGAAGGATTATGGGTTCCATCCCCATCGTATTATTTTCCTCTAACAAAGGATTTTTGCATGACCAAAAATCATGGAGTTATCTTTCATGGTTTTCTAATTTACTTCATATGTTTTTTAATGTTTTTATGAATGATATTATGTTCAGTGAAAAGGAATGACTAGTGTTTAAAAGTACCAATTCACCCCTCCCCTCTCAGCACTTGCCTTTGAATATATTAATCCAACATATCCCTCTCTCAAAATATTCCTCTCCCTCTCTATCCCCCTTTCTCTCTCTTTCTCCAAACCCTGAACCCTAAAATAGAAGCCCTCAAATATAAACTATAAGCCATAAACCCTCTCCCCCTTTCTCTATCTATCCCCTCTCAATTTCTCATTTCTATTCTCTCCATCTTCTCTACCTATTGCCACCTCTTATCCTCTCCAAGGATTCTCTCACTTACCCTACCTCTCTTAAATTCTATCTCTCTGCCCCTCTCTCTAAGCTCTAAGCGCTAAACCCTAAACTATAATCCCTAAGATTCTAACCCTCTCCTTTTCCACCCTATATTCATCACCTCCCTCCCTCTTTCCTCCTCTCTCACTCTCTCCCTGTTTCAATTTTTTTGATCAAAAGTGATCATTTGAGGTAATTTTTTATGTTTTTTGTAGAAGTCAAATGTTTAAATTAATTTTTTTTTTGTTTAAAATTGATAATATAGACATGTTATTTTCATAATCATACTTATTGTAATAGAATTTCTTAGAATTCAACTTTGAATTATATGGAAGATGTGCAAAAGCTCAAAATTTTGAAGGGTTTGAATCTAAATTGTAAATTGTGATGAACAATTTCAATTATGAAGTTGCATTCTTCAAGTTAAAGTTATCAACTAATATCTATGTTTTATTTTTGCACACATGTAGAATTCATCATCATGTCAAGGAAATAATCAAAGATTCTAATGCCAAAAGAGCATAAAGATGAGATTGAAAAGAAAAGTGAAAGAATGAGGCAAATTTGTGAAGGAATAAAATTGCACACCATACAAGTGGATGTGTCTTTGAAAGAGGAATATGAAACATTGATGCTAGGTAACAAAGAATTGGAATTGGTAGTACAAAGGAAATAGATGAAAAACATTTTTGCAATGAGACAATTGAATTATGAATTTACAATCATGTCATCTATGATATCTCAATTTTAAGGAACACCATGCTCTACACCTCAAGGTTAAATAACACCATTGTATGAAGTTGAACACATGATATTTAAAACATCTCAAGTTGAAGGAAAACCATTTATGATATCTCAAGTTAGTGAGAGTCAATCTTCCACATCCCAATTTGAAGGTACACCACCTTCTACATATAAATTTAAAACCACATCATATATGGTTGAAAGTACTCCATCCATCCCTAACATTGTTGAAATTCCTAATGTTGAGCTCACTCAACATTTGAGAACACCTCCTAGAGTGTTGTAAACAAAGAATAAGTATTTGATTGATATTAAAACTAATGGTTGATAAGATTCCAAAACATACTTGTCAAAGATATGCTAGCCATATTTGGAGATTATTTTTTGAGAATTTAAATGTGACTAGAAGATGTCAAGTCTTTGTTGAAATAATGATAAATTTGAAATTTTGGTCTATCATGAATATTCTTGGGCAAAGAATGATGAATGAGCCAAGTGATAAAAATATTATAAAGAATCTAATGAGTTCATATGAGAGTGTGAGTTGTACATCATGCACAAAATATAGTAACATCACACAACTTGTACCTACCTCAACAATAGTAAGAACTCAAACCATGAAAGCTTGACACATTAAAAAGAAAAGAAAATAATTAAAAATAGGTAGAAATTCTCTAACGAGATTTGTGGGAATGTGTCAAATAGTCAAGGATCTAAATAGTAATGAGTTATGGGCATTCTCTGGTAGACTACTAGAAAAATATAAAGCATTTTTTAAAGCTTTAATATCCTTAATAAAAGATTTTTGGAAGAGGAACACACCACTGTCTCCTATTCAAAAGATGTTGTGAGGATTGGTAGTCAAATTCATTATCCACATCTAAAGCATTTTTTGGATTTGGCTCATACACAATTTCTTTCTAAATTTATAGAAATGTATTCACGAGTTAAAATTAATCAAAGATATTTTGAAATGGCTAAGCCTATTTTATGTCAAATTAAATAACACATGCACAACTTGTTGTGACGTACATATTGAATTTTTTAATCATTATGATGTTTATTGACATATATGTGTATATTTGCATTCTAACTGTACCGCTATAAATTATAAATACCTTATAGATGTGTAGAATTTCATGATTATTTAGCATCCACCTTAGTGTATACATTTTATCATTAATAATGGGACATCATGTAGCACTTAATGATCACCTAAATTTAAGTATGAGTCCTATTGTTAATTCAATTCACCAAAAAATGATGTGATCCCTTATTTCTAGGTGTGCTCCTTTATTATTTCTCTAATTCAATAATTTATTATTCAACATGGGCCCTAGGTTACCATTTAGGCTTTGTACCATGTAGCACTTAATGATCACCTAAATTTAAGTATGAGTCCTATTGTTAATTCAATTCACCAAAAAATGATGTGATCCCTTATTTCTAGGTGTGCTCCTTTGTAATTTCTCTAATTCAATCATTTATTATTCAACATGGGCCCTAGGTTACCATTTTTAGGCTTTTTATTTTATCCCAACATTGTGTTGGAATAATGATACATTTGGCATCAGTGAATGCACTTAGTGAAAACACTTATTTGGTTTTGAATGCTTACCGAGCTCATCACTCAGCCCACAGCCTATACCGAGCATTCAGCAAAGCTCACCGATCAAAGAGTTCAAACTGAGCAGTAAGGCAGTCACCGAGCATATGAGAAGAACAGCAGTTATCGAGAAAACGGTAGTCACCGAGTCATCACTCGATGACAACCGAGAAGTCAGTTTCTACCGAGTCACCAGTGGTTACCGAGTGACAATGTATTTACCGAGTCACTACAGCTATCGAGTTCCAAGCTACACTTCGGGACTAGTATGGACCGAGCTTCTACTCTTACCGAGAGCATGACGATGCCGAGTACAGTAGTGGATGCCGAGTATCAGAAGATCACCGAGCCAGCTTGAGGAACCTA
>MU224789.1:1988825-2008607 GCA_018584345.1 Thuja plicata | reverse complement strand
TCATAAATGAAAGCTAAAACATCTTCAATTCCAATTAAAACTAGCCTAATTATGCAAATAAAGCTTGAAACATGAAAGAATTGAAATGCAAATTGACTATAATATTGATGCTCTCCAAAAATCATCCCCTCTAATGAAGAAAAGAAGTCCAATTTATAGAAAACCATGGAAAGAGAGTGAAGAGTTTCTTGAAAAGAAACARTTGTCTCTTCATTCTCCATTTGAGACAAATAAGCAAAGATTATTTAAATAAAATGGTGAATTATTGCCACATAAGTGTCCTTTCACATGGAATTATGGAATTCCTTTTTGAGGATAATTCACCCAATAATTAAATAACCTTTCAATTCCTTTTATGTATATTAGCTAAAGGGGGTGGAATTTATTTAATTAAAAGCACTTAGGACTTTAGGATTAAATCAATTAATCGGAGGGGTTTTTAGCTAATAATCATTTGAGAAATTAGGAATTAAATGTAATGTCAGATTTATGCAAATTTGGGTTTTTTGCATTTGAAACTCAGTCAATTAAAGTTAATTAGGAGAAGAATTTGCCTAGTACAATAGGACTTCGACGATAAGAAAATGCACCAAAATTGATTAGATTATTAGGTGCCAATTTTGGGGTGTTACACATATCATATCAAATAGTTGACAGTGGTATTGTCCATTGATTTTTGTATAGGGGGAAAATGGATCCACACCCTATACTTAGGAGAGGAAGAATACCAAGATTTATCCTCCAATGAGATCTAATTAACACAAAGGTAAGTGTCAATTTGTGATCTATACAAAGGAAATAAATGGCTTGGGTTAATTTCTCCCTCACCTCTTTAAAGAGAGGGTTTAGGGAAGAGAAATTGAAAATATTTGAAAGGTAAATCTAGAAGACTAATATTGAAATGAAAAAATAAAAATTACATACCTCTGAAAAAAGAATCTGCTAAAAACCCTTTCAAACGGTCTTAGAAACTGTTGATTTTTGCGGTCCTAATCTGAAACTATGAGATCTACAAAACCCATAAATATTTTTCTTTTCTCAAAAAGGTCAATTTTGACCCAAAAATGAATGTCACCTTTTACCCAAAAAGTTTGATTCTGATCTGCACAGTCCAATGTAAAATCTGTTTCTGGATCTTGAAAGTTTGTCGAAAAGGGTATCCAGATCTGCACTCCAATTCTCTATTCTGAACCTGACCCTGCAAGAAAAATGGTTTTTTTGTTTGTGGGAAGGGGTTTGCCTTGGTCAAACCTCAGTTTTGGAATTAACCTTATAATTGAATTGAAATTACATAGATAAACAAAGTAAATGAACAAATTCACCTCACTTGTATAGAAACCCTTCTAGAGAATTTGAATCCTTGAATCCACAAGTATGTATGCTCCAAATGAAAGTAGAATGTAGGATGTAGGATGTCTCAAATCAATTTCTTTTATATCTTCAACACCATTCTTGAATGGATCTTGGAATAGGAAGAAGCTTGCATGGGTGTGGATGGAGAAATCTTCAACAAGAGGGCTCCATAGAGCTTGAATCCTTCAATGGCTACCAATGGATCTCCTTGATGAATTGAATGCTTGAATGTCTTTGAATTATTGAAATATTGATAGTAGATGCTTGCTTCAATAGATCATGCATAGAATTTGGATGGATGGAATTGCCTCTTGCATCTTCGATTGTTAGAGAAAATTAGAGGAGAAGGCTTCCTTATATACAAATCTAGGGCACAACTTTCTAGAGAGGCCTACATAGGAGAATTAAATTCCAATTAGACCTATACCCATAGGAGTGGACCTATATTAAATATAATTTCAAGAGTCATATCCCCGAATACCAAAACCGCCGACTCGAAAGCGAGAATTAAATCTTTCCAAATTTTGACATCTGGAAACCCCAGAAACTTGAAATCTAGACCCTGGGTGAGAATCAAGGTTGAATTTGACCTAGGTCAAGGTCTCAAAAGACCTTGGCCTAGGTCAAGGTTGAGATTGACCTTGACCCATAAATTTTGACTTTGACCTTGAGGTCAAGAATCTTATATCTGCAGATTAGGGTGCCAAAAATAGGCCAGAGAGAAGTGGAAAATGGTGCAGAACATGGGGAAAAGCCAGATCCAATTCAGATACTCATTCAAGGCACTTGACATGACTGCAAACTACCTACTCAGAGGGATAAACTAGTTCAAAATGGAAGTTCTTCCATTTTCTGACGATACATTTATCCCCTACTTTAGCAAGAGTATGGACTCGATGCAAATTCTTCGTAAAGGAGATCATAAAGAAAAGATAATATTATTGAAATCAAAAGGAAAAAAGCAATCCTCAAGCCCCCAGGGAATCAAGTCTTTGTCAACCCTAAGATTATGATAAGAGAGATATCACCAGTCAAAGAGAATGAGAGAGATGAGTGGCTAGCTCGGATAATAAGATGTGTGTATCTCACTATGAACCACAAAAGGGATAGGATGGCCCACCAAGAAAGCACTTGATAATCACCCCATAAAGTTGTGCACCTTCCGACGGCTTTGTGCATGTATGTAGTGCATCTTTTGACATCTTTTATGAAGTACCCATGGATCCATATCCTCATATCACCATGAAATACATTTGTAAAATGTGTATCTCTTCAGGATTTACCAAGTAATGAGTGTTACCTTCTGAGGATTTAGCATATTAAATTGTAATTGAATGTGTATCTCCTCAAGATTTAGCAAATTATGTGAGTTACCTTTAGAGTATTTAGCATGCAAAAGGTTAGAATGAAAACTGCATAATATAGAATGAGGGAGGCCGTATATATGGCCCCCTCCTTAAGATGGAAAAATACATACTATTTTGACATGTTAAGGAAAGAAAAGAAAAAGGATAAAGCCTTCTTCAACAACAAGAAAATATCCATAGACAACACCCAGTCCAAGCCAAGAAGTTCACACCCCCTATGAGGCCATGGAAGAGATTAATGCAAAGATATATCATGCAAGAAGTGAAAAAGTAACCCTTGTGAGGGAAACCACACTATTTAGTTTCCAAGGTGAGAGATTTATCAACCATGTAAACCCAATGTCAAACACCGAAATAGGTTATAATCAAGGACATAGATCCTCAATGCAAACAAAAATTTGCATGTATGATTGTATATCACATAATAGATATCTACTGCTTAACCAAGGGAAAAGTGGATCCCAGAAAGACAGAAAAGAAGGAGATAGCATCCTTGCCCCCCAAGCGAAGGAACAAGGATGGAAGCAGACCTATTATATCTCTCACAAAACTATGAAAGAAATTGAGCCCCAAAGGATTAGGCTAACATTTTTTACATAATGTGGAGCTCCATAATAGGAACATAAATGTTATTTAGAGAAAATATGATTGAAATACAACTCATTTCCACATGATATATAAATAACTTTACTATCAATGAGATGCCTAATCTTATAATGTAAAGCTTGACATTCATTAGTAGAGTGATCATTAAATCTATGATACAAAAAAAAAGGAAGAGTCTTCAAGTGTGGACTACGTTTCTTTTTGTGTTTAGGTCTAGTAATCATCTTAGCACGAAGGAGTTTAGGAAAAAGAACTTCTTGGTCAAATTCCTTCATAGGGTCATCATGTTTTGAAGTGTTATTTGAGATGTTGGTAACATTGATGTGTTTTTGAGGATTAGATCCCAATCCATAAGAATTCTCATGCCCCTCATTTTGTAATGGAATTTGAATTCCCGGTTTATGCTTACCACATCCTTGACCATGGAATCCTTGTTTAACTAGTAAATGATAACCATGACCATAACGAGAAGTCATATCAGAAAGAGTCAATGGAACTTTAGTACTCACTATGTCATCATTAATAGGTTTGATAGATTCATAGTGGGTGGAAGAAGTGACAAAGTTATTACGATGGGCATTAGAAGTAGAAGAAAAATCACATTTTTCAAAATCTCTTTGTTGCTTCATAAAATAAGGATTAGAAACCTTATACTCCCCAATAAAGGTAGGATTAAAATCAAAGGTTCCCCGATCATCTTTAGGAAAAGAATTAGAGGAAGGAAGGATTACTATTAGGAATAGGATTCTTGTGGGTTTGAATATTAAAAAAAGGATTCGGTGCATCATTAGCATGAAGTGTATACACCATATTGTTGTGAATAAATTTGACTTTACGGTGAAGGGTAGAAGGAATAGTGTACATCTCATGCAACCAAGGTATACCCAAAAGGAGGTTATAATTAAGAGGTCCAAGCATAACATGAAAATGATTATTTAGGATGATTGGACCTACTTTGATAGGTAGGGTAATGATGCCCAAAGTTTTCTTATCAATGTTATCAAGGCCACGTATAGGACCATTGTCAGGTTGAATAGTTGAAAGATCAGCTTTAATCACTTTGAGAATGTCCATGCTACAAATGTTAAGCCCAGATAAATTATAAATCAAGGTCTTATGAATGATACTCTTATTGATAGTAACAACAACCATAAGAGCATCATATTGATTCTGAACTTCTTTAGAAGGTAAATTATTTTGAGTAAATACAATGTCAGGAGGACTCGGGATAGCATGCATGCATTGTAAGAAGGCATTGATGTTATCTTGATTAGGAGGTGGAGTCCAAAGAGTTTCTAGAGATTTTTTCAAGGCTTCATGGTAGGTAGGTGAAGTTTGAAGAATCTCTCATAAAGTAATCTTGGTAGGGGTATTGCGCAATTGGTTTATCAAATCATACTCCTAGCTAGGAAGACAGAGTGTAGGAGGAATAATGGGTTGAGAAGGTGGTAAAGGAGTAGGAACCACCAAATTAGGTTGAAGGTTATTCCTTGTATGATAGGTGTGAGCTATCAAATCCTGATCAGTGATAGACTCTAAAGACTCCACAGGTTTACCTTTGATAGTAATGCAAGGACAACCTTTAATAGTCAACAAGGGTTTTGGATAAACCATGTTAGTTGTCTCAACACTACAAATAGGTTCACAATAAGGAAGCAAAGAATAAATCCTAGGAGGAGATGAGGTACGATCTTGATTCTCCATAAGATCATCACTAAGAGGGAGAGCATTAATGGAATTCATATCATTGTCTACTAATGTCGCATCACTAGAAGGAATCCCAAATGGAGGTAAAGCATCTATAATGTTTTATTCTTTCTCTAAAATGTCTGCATAAGGGGAGTGTGTTTTAGAAAAAGAGTCACCATAATGTATGAATATCTCATCCATTAATAAATCACAATCTTGTATCAAAGCATCTTTAGGAGGAGGGGATAAATCAATGTCTTTATCCAAGGGTTCACCTGAAAAAGTAGAATCATCCACAATGGCTTCATGAGGAAGAGAGTAATCAATATCCAAATTCAAAGGTTCATCCCAAATAGGAGGATTATCATCCCTATCAATAAAGCACATTGTAAAATGTTTGGAAAATATTTGAAACAACTTGTACAACATAATAAAGAATAAACAATGCATAGAAAATAGATCTAGATATATCTAAATGCATTCAAATGAAATCTATAGGCATGAAAAGGAAATTGAACACCATAAACACAATAGGGCATATAATTCCACAAAAGATAGGGGGTAAGTTTGTCAGGTTCACCAAAATGTTTAGGGGGAAAATGGATCCACATCCTATACTTAGGAGAGGAAAAATACCAAGATTTATCCTCCAATGAGATCTAATTAACACAAAGGTAAGAGTCAATTTGTGATCTATACAAAGGAGATAAATGGCTTGGGTTAACTTCGCCCTCACCTCTTTAAAGAGAGGGTTTAGGGAAGAGAAATTGAAAATATTTGAAAGGTAAATCTAGAAGACTAAAACTTAAATGAAGAAATAAAAAGTACATACCTCTAAAAAAGATTCTATTGAAAACCTTGTCAAACAATCTCAGACACTGTTGATTTTTGTGATCCTGAACCGAAACTGTGAGATCTACAAAATTCATAAATCTTTATATTTTCTAAGAAAGGTCAATTTTGACCCAAAAATGAATGTCACCTTTGACCTAGAATGTCTGATTCTGACCTTGAAAGTCCAATTCTGACCCAGAAAGTCTGACTCTGACTAAGAAAGTCTGATTCTGACCTGCATAGTTTGACGGAAAATATGTTTCTGAATCCTAAAAGTTTTCCGAAAAGGGTATCCAGATCTGCACTGCAATTTGTTGTTCCAAACCTGTCCCTGCAAGAAAAATTGTTTTTTTTTGGGGGGAAGGGGTTTCCTTGGTCAAACCCTGGTTTCGGAATTAACCTTATAATTGAATTGGAATTGCATAGATAAACAAAGTAAATGAATAAATTCACCTTGCTTGTATAGAAACCCTTGTGGAGGATTTGAATCCTTGAACCCACAAGTATGTATGCTCCAAATGAATGTAGAATGTAGGATGTAGGATGTCTCAAATAAATTGCTTGTAGATCTTCAACAACAATCTTGAATGGATCTTGGAATAGGAAGAAGCTTGCATGGGTGTGGATGGAGAAATCTTCAACAAGAGGCCTCCATAGAGCTTGAATCCTTCAATGGCTACCAATAAATCTCCTTGATGAATTGAATGCTTGAATGTCTTTGAATTCTTGAATGCTTGAGAGTAGATTCTTGCTTCAATAGATCATGCATAGAATTTGGATGGATGGAATTGCCTCTTGTGTCTTTGATTTTTAGAGAAAATGAGAGGAGAAGGCTTCCTTATATACAAATCTAGGGCATAATCTTATAGAGAGGCATACATAGGATAATTCAATTACCATTAGACATATACCCCTTGAAGTGGACCTATATTAAATATAATTTCAAGAGTCATTTCCTTGAAGACCAAAACAGCCGACCCGAAAGAGAGAATTAAATCTTTCTGAAGCCTAACATCTAGGAGCCCTTAAAAGTTGAAATTTGGACCCTGGGTTAGATTCAAGGTTGACTCTGACCTTAGTGGCAAGGTCAACCTTGATCTAGGTTAGGGTCGAGGTTGATCTTGACCCAGAAAGGTCAACTTTGACCCTGAGGTCAAGAATATAAGGTCTCCAGACTAGGGTGCTAGAAATAGTCCGGAGAGAAGTGAAAAATGTGGCAAAACAGGGGGAAAAGCCATATCCAAGTCAAAGACCCATTCAAGGTGCTTGAAATTACCCCAAACCACTTACTCAAAGTGCTAAACTAGTCCAAAATGGAAGTGCTTCCATTTTCTGATGATACACTTTTTAGTGCATAGAAAGAAAAACTTTGTGTTTGATAGACGAAAGTTGAGGGAGAAATTTGTTGGTGGCCTTGGGCCATCAAACATAGTTTTATTTCATGAAATCATGACAGTAAAGGGGGCAGAGGTGACCTTTTGAATCTACTACCAAGTGGAAGATAGTATGGTCTTCTCTCCTACAAATTTTGAGATCTTGCTATGTCTGTAAGAGGCATACATCCCCAGTCGGAGCCACTGGTCATACTCCCCTCTTTGAGAGAGTTACATCCTTTTTTGTAGAGGTATCCTTCTTTTGGCCACATAAAAACTAGTTCATAGTGGGTCCTTTGGTTTCAATTTTGGATTCAAACCTTGTAGAGGTGAGGTGGGAGTTATTTCAGTGTGCCTCGGGTTCTTTGTTTTGGAAATATGTTGAGTAAGTGAGAGGGGAGGGGTGAATCAGTTACCACAAAAAAAATCCAAGTCCCTTAGATGTCTTAATCAAACTTATCACTATTACTCGATTAACAAAGATATTCTATTTTTACTCGGTCAACAAAGAAATCTTAAGATATTAACTATGATTATCCTTTAGTGATTAAGTGTAGAAACATTAAAAATAAAGAAAATAACATGTACACAAATGACACCAATATTTAACATGGAAACCCAATTTTGGAAAACCACCAATTGCAACTAGTTACTATTTTTCACTCTTTTGAAGTCAGCCTTGTTAGGAGCCAACCCTGTTAAAGGTTACAAAACACACTGTTAGGTGTGACCCTATTAGAGGATTTAATGACCTTGTTAGGAGAGGCCTTGTTAGAGGTCTTCAAACACTTCAATTTACAAATTCCACCTTTTGAAAGGATTTATGAAAGACTATTAATTCTACTCTATAAAGAGATTTGGATCACTACTACAATTGTTAGAGAGTAACAATGGATTGGCCTGTTTGAAGAAGCAACTATCTTTTCTGATTAAAATCTCTACTCTAGTTTTAAAGAGGATCCTCACTAATCAAATATTCTATTGCATCTCACTTTATATGTTCTATCCTTAATCAAAATCCCATCTTATTTCACCTTCACTCTTCATATCAAAATTCTCCCATATATTCTACTTGTTTTTCCTCAATATTCATTCCAAACTTGACCTTGTATATACATGATAAGCCTTGTCAATTCAGCTTGAATAACCTTCCAAATAAATAATAAAACTAAAGTATGTCGGCTTCATATAATCAATTAAACATAAAGTGTAAACTGCAGTTAGTCGGCTGACACTAAATGCATAACTCGGTTAACACTGTAATTCGTCAATGCCCGACCTTTACTGTATTGCCCGAGTGAACTCAGTTAGAACTAAAAATCACTTTGGTCTTCTTCAATGCTCGAGAGAGCTTGGAATACAATAATTTTTCTTGGTTTAGGTATAGATATTTGTGTAACATCACTATATTTGTGTAACATCACTACAATTGTGTATACATTAATGATAATACACAATTGAATAATTGTCTTCAACACTTTGTGTGCCCTTAAAATTGAGGGAAAATATCATAGTTCATGTTGTCCTATCTATGCCTTTTTTTAAAAAAGAATGCCTTAGGGGAATATATCCCACATTGGATGTGTTGGGGAGTTATTCAGTGTTTTTAAACCCCAGTGCAAAATAATTAAGTGTTGAAGGCATGCACTTTTTGTTAGACAACTTGATGGAGCGAGCAATTAGTGGCACTCAGTTGGAAGTTAGTGAAGAGAATTTTGGTGGGCCTATGGTCAGGTCAGAGGATAGGTGGTCTATTATCACTATCCCATGAATAAAATGAGTAAGAAACATAAATTCTATAGGATAGCAAGGTGGTGACGTGTGGTAGTGGGGACCAGTCAAGTAGCCATCCAAAAAGGTTAGTAGAGCTAACAAGCGGAGCAAGGTCTCTATCCCATGAAGGAGATGATGAGGAGTGAAAAACTTCATGAGACTGCAAGATGGTGACATGTGGCAAGGAAGGGAATGAAGGTGAAGAAAAGGTAGGGTAATGTAGGCCCAGATCCAATGGTCTTCATGGTCCCGCATAGAGAGATACATAATGGATATGGAGCGTGAGATAATGAGATCTCACCACATGTCCCGAGTCATTATTAAAGTTGGTAGGGTCAGCATGATGGGGGTGGAAAACAGGTGGTTCTTAGGGAAAATCATAGCATGTCATATGGAGGTCAATACAGGGTTGACTAGACTGAAGTTGCATTTTTACTTGTTGCTCGGGTGTTTTAAATAAAGATCGAAAACCTAGTTTTAAAGTGGTAAAGGGTTTTAAATGTAGGTCATCAATTATTTTTTGTGTACCAATATGACCATTGGCCGGGTTTGGATTTGATTGTCATGGGTTTACTGGCATTGCACTACATTTTAAGTTGCAGAGGGGAAGATTGATCAACTTCCTACTGGAATCACTTTTATATGGCCATGATACGTTGCAGGGAGTTTGATTTTTCTTGCATTAATTTTTTGACTAGATGGGTTGGGAATTTCACCAAGTTGTAGATTTTTCTAACCTTGCTAGACTTTAGGTTCTTTTCTCTTCAATGTTTTGACTAGTGGCACTTCTTTCCAAATTTGGTGGTTGAGAATTAATGTTGGTTTTTTCCCTAAGTGATCAGTTTCTTATTGCATCCTTATAAGGATTTTCAATATCAGTTAGGAGGGGTTCCAATTTTTGAGGGTCCATTAGCAAGTATCTGGGGGATTGTGAAATTTTGTAAAACACTCACAAAGAAAATATTGAGGGATTATGTGTTTAATTCTGTTGTAGGTTTTGGATTTACATGTTATGAATTGATGTATGATTGAAGATTGCAATGGGATGTTGAATATAGATGATTTTTGATCCATATCTCTCCTGTGTATGAATTTCATGAGTTTTCAAGTGGACAGAGGTCAAGCATTTATTTATCTTTCAGTGCATTATAATGATGTATATGAGTTCATTTCTTCCTTTGATCTTATGATCAAATAATTGCTTGAAGTAATTTGCAGATTCATAACATTTATGCCAGGATCTTTATAAGAAATGATGGTTAGGGTTGTAGTTAAGAACTATTGTAAGGCAATAGTGTCTCAGATCTGAAATCTATTTAGTGAATTTTTGTCATACTAAAGTTTGTATGCTTGTGACTCCATGCCCAATGGAATTCGGCACTGATCAATGTTGTGGTGTTTTACTAGGTCTTGCACTATTTTCAAATCACCTAAATTTGCTATAAATTTGATTAAATCATGTTAAACCATTTTGTTTTATGTTATGATATAGTAATACCCATCTGAGGATCACTGAGTATTTTTCCAATCTATAGCATTATCCTATTTATGTTGATTTTATGTGATATTTGCTGCTAGTTTTATTCATTTCACAATTTGGGTGCAGAGGTTGTGAATGGATTAAGGGAGTTCCCCTGGGTCTTGTAGAACCCTAAGTGTAGAACGATAGTTAAGTATCCTTGTTATTTGGTCCAGTCCTCTTAGGGAGTTTTATAATCAGAGTTGGCATCTCATTAGAATCTTGTGACGAGTGTACTGGTGGCCTTAGTGGCATAAAGCCCGTCTTTTGGGACACCAACACATTCAACTCTTCAATTTTTCTTTTCTTCTTCTTAATAAAGTATAGTGGAAAACAACAACATCCATTATGCAAGGTTTTGTCTTTCATCATTTCCTTTTGGATTTTTGTGTTAATTCAAATATATTTCATCAACATACTTGATCACTTTCAAATATAAATTTTCATTACCAAGGTACCTAAATAGTTCATTTTTTATATCTAGCCTTTGGTATATGACAACATGCTTTCATTTAATTTATTTCATTTCAAATTTGATTCCAAACTAAGGGTTTAAATAAGAAAAACCCCTCTACACAACCTTTTCCCATTTTTCTATGTATAGGTTTAGGTGGCAAGTACATCATTTGAGATCTGGAAGGTACAAGATTTGATAGACCATCTACAACTAAATTCACCTAAATGTTCTAAGAATGGGATGCCTTGTGTTAGTTATTTTTCTTGCACTCTCCTTTCCTAGATGATATTTTGTCAATAGGTTGTGGGATTGCAAACCTAGGACACAAACTCTACACCCTTGGCAGAAAAGAGACAAGAGAAAGCTAACATTCAACAATGTTCAAAGGCCTCCTTCACTTTGAGTTAGACATCACTCAGGTGGGTACTAGCTAATTCTGCACACACATGACTCCTTGTGACAAATAACAGTCTGCAAATATATAACTATGGAATAGTTTTCAAACATATGGGTAACATGTACCTCAATGTTTCATCAAATCTTATGTAGTATCCCACTTTCATAGAGTATGTTTGAAAACTAGAACCAATCTAAATATTTCAAACAACATGAAAGGGAAAATATTTTCAATTATGATTTGATTAATGGATCTGTGAAATACCCCAGATCTCTCATAGACTAGTGCCTTATCCAATGGGAAACATAGTCAAACATATCATTTGAAAGAATATTATGGATCAAAAGACATAATAGTCTAATATGTCTAATTCCTTACACCAAACATACCCCCACTAATCAAACTCTTTCTGTGTATCCACCTGTGTATTCAAATATGCAATTACCTACTAAAAGCATTTAACTCTCCCCTTGGAAGAGACTGTAGAATAGGCAATACATTAATCAACATCCACTGAAAGACAAGTAAGCATACCCTTGATATCCCAACTCATACATATCTGAAGACAAATCCTAAATCATATCCATCCTTTAAATGATTCCATTGTTGATCAACAATGGATGAAATCAAAACACCCTTGATGCCTTAATCTCTATGATTCAAAAATCAAATGGAGACAACTTGATAACAAAGAAAAAACACTAAAATTTTATTCTTGAACTTTTCTATTACAATGATGTCCTTCTCTGGGACCATAACATAACTAAGAACATCCTATATGAAAAGAAAAGGCATAAATATTTACAGAGGAAACACACTTGGAACCTGCTCTAAATTCTTGCAGAGAAACTGGAACCCTTACAATAGAGAAAAGAGGGATACATATAGAAGAAGGAAAACCTATAATTCATGCTTAATTGGAATTTGTTCTTCTTGAAATCTTATTCACACTTATCCTTCTTTCTCCATCAACTTTATCTTCCTTCAAAAGATCTGAAATAATATCTTATAGGCATACCCACTTGACTGAAAAACATTAATGCAAAAGTGATAGGAAGTCGACTAGGGTTAGAAAAGATATACAAATCTGAAAAGAAAACCCTAACACCATCACATGACATAAATGAAACCATAGTCAATAGAAAACATCCCTTAGCACCTTATGACTTCAATAAATTGACCCAAAAGATTTGATTTATCTATTAAATAGCTCTATGATTTGGAAAGCAGCGCCACCGCCTAAAAAATATATTTGAATATTTAAAAAATCAAATTCTAACGGCTATAGGTGGCACAAAATCACTGTCAATGGCTGAGATTACATGCTTTCTCATCTCATTAACCAAGTCATCGATGTACTTTATGTTACCTGGGCCTGCGATTTGATCTACCATGTGTCGTATTGTCGCAATGACTTGAACAATAACCATCATTCATCTTTCATTTTGAGGCATTGTGATGACCACACAATGCATTTACATTTGTCTAAACTTTACTTTCTTCCTATCTTTGAAACTGCAGGCCCCATCGACCTCCACATGGAAAACATAAGTGGCCCTGAGAAACACATGTTTGCTTCTGACTTGCACTGACCAGGTTGATCATGTGTCATTCACGCGTAATACCTTAAATAATATATGTCAATCTTATGTGCCTTAATCAAAAGCACTAACCATTAGATAATACTAACCTGGCTACATATTAACTTCATTCTTGGTTATGAAAATACAAGTCTCCTTCAACCCATAAGAACATGTGTCGAGTGGTCGCAATGACTTGAAGGTTAAAAACCTTCATCTTATCGTTTGAGTCTACCTGTCAATCATAGATGAAGTTCAATCTGATAGAACAATAACATTTCTAAAGACCTAAATGGAAAAGGGCCTACCAAGATTGGAAGAAGACATGTGGCAGCTTATCGCATTGCCTCGACAAGTAAAGAACTTCATCTTGCACTTTAAGGCAAAGCGACAACTGTAAGATCAAAGCAACATGCTCGGCACACGAAAAGGGTAAAATATGTTGGGAAAAAAGCTTAGGACATAGGGAAATATTAAAATGAACCCTGCTGAGACTTAGTATAAATAAGAGGGACGACCCCGCTCAAACATGAAACATAAAGGAATATGGGAACTAAGGTTTTTAAGTGACTCAAAAAGTTAAAAACAAATTAGAAGCATGAGCCATAAACTTAGGGTTTTTCCATCAACAACTAGAAATTTTAAAGCATGGCTTAAGGAGATATCAAGATTTAGAAGGGATTTTTATCATTTAGACAAGAATTTCTCAAGATTTTAACAATGCTAACACCTTTCTCACCCTATATTCCTAAGAAAACATTTCCTTGGGTGATGTCTTCCCTATAAATCAGCCTCAAATAAATTTCACAAGTCAGTGGTGATCACTGGTTGTTGTTTTTGGTACCCTTACATGTGACTGTCCATTTTTTGTCGGTCTGTGTATTCTAAAACTTGTCATTTTGGCCTATTTTATTTCCTATCTTCCATCATCGAAACAAATTCCTCTAAATCAACTCAATATAATCATCACAATAAAATGATCATTGCACTCTTTTGGTGGTCGACTCCCCTTGAGCCCAGTGTGTCATCTTCCTTCCAATTGTACAATAAGGCAACATGATTGATCCCCCAATTTTCTTATTATACAATAAGAGTTTTTTCAAGAATGTAACATAAAGGATCCACCTAGATCTTCAAGGGGTTTAATATATATCATTTTATGTGAAAGAGTGAATGATCAATTATTTGCAAGCTCTCATGCTTATATGGCATGTGTATTAATTATGGTGGCTTGCAACATTTGTCAATTTGTCAACATATGGAGACTTCACATTCAATTGGGAATGAAATAGGAAATTTTTTTAAATATAAGACCATGGCCTACATTCTAAAGGATGAAAAATGTTAATTGGCCCTTGAAAATATTCTAGTCTATTAGTTTATGGGCATTTTTTGTGAGAAAATAGTACTTGTAAAAGTATGCAAAGCATACCTATAGAGATTCATGGTTGGATTTTTAATTCAAGTTATAAAAGGACACATTCCCACTTGATACTATCATTTCAATTGTTACCTTTGGAGATAACTACACATTACAACCACAGTATGAAGTGCAATCAAAGTATTACAGCTCCCAATAGGTTTCTATATCTGTGTGTATAGAATTCATGCATGCACATGATAGTATAGAGGAGAATAAGAATATATTGAGGGAGTATTATTTTTATATCAAAAATTATTGCACACACTCTGCACATTTTGTGCAAGGTTTCTTTCAAATTTCCTACAGTGATTTGGAAAGCAAGGGTATATCATATGGTCAAAAAATTGTGCATCACAATTTAAGAACTCTCAGATGTTTTATTGGTTGAGTCAGATGCATAAGATCACTATTTTTAAATATATATGGGATTTCTAATAACTTGAGCATTGATTGGGGAGCATGATGGTGTAGGTACATACATCAAAAGAGCCTTAGCACATGAAGAATTAAAGTACAAAGACAAAGAAAATTTTTTAGATGCAAAATATATTTTCTAGTGGTGTAATGCTACAATGGTTCTAGGCAATGAAGGTAATTCTATAGCTCATATATTTTTTTGGTTGATTGATACTACCAACATTCCAAAATATGAGGATTATTGTACACTGCTAGGATTGATTGACCTACACTCTTTTAGAAGCTCTAATGCAGGTTCATGAATTATTTACACATGATATATGGTGTGCTTTTGTTCATGATGTACAAATGAATCTTAGAATGTGTGTGAGTAAAAAGAGAGGGTCAACAAATGGTGTATGATATATTTAAGCCCACTTAAGACATATCAACCTCTAGAAGAAGTGCAACTCATTGAAATGAAAGCATTAGTTGACTTTGACTGCTTGTCAAATCATGTGCAGTTATAGAGATAATAAGTATCTACCATCATCAAATGAAGTCTCTTACAAAGATAATTTTAGATTCTAGAATATTCTTCATTAAAAGAGCTATACCCTGTTAGGAATATTACAAAAGGGAATGCACATGCATTCAAGTGCACTTCCTAGAGCTCACTTCTTAAATACAACAAGGATCTCCATCCCAAGGAAGGCTCACTATCTTACAACAATCTCCTATCTCAAATCATAAAGGACATAGTATCCAAACTCATGAACTAACAAAAAAACATCTTTGATATGCTAATACAGTTCCAATGAAGTACATCAACTCTCCACCTTAATTGTAGATTTTACTCCTACCTCTTCTCTTCATCATCTCATACACTCTAAAACATCCTCTCATACATCTCACTCTTTTTCAATTACAAATGATTACATATTTATACATATTACAATGATTTATCTGAACTAGGTAAGCCAGGGACCTAACTAAAAAATATTAATTCAATTCAACTTTATACATAATGTGATCCATTGAATGTCGCATAAGACATAGAAATGAGTATGACCCATAAAAACATCCTTAAACACTCTCCAAATCCATAAATCATGTCATGACCCATGTCAACATGCTACACTACCAAGTCAGCCAAGAATAATAAGAACAACAACACACTACATGGAAAATCTTCAAACCCGATCACTTAATCCAATGTGATCCAACAAGATGAATAGGTCGTGTTCAAGAAACATCATCAAGCATTATGAAATACCATGACATCAACATGAATAACTCTGCATCATAAATCAAACTCATATTTGCACTATTCATCTGGAACATTAAACCATAACCACTTTCATAAAAGAAAAATATCTTGCTTGGATCGATATCACCAGACACTCGAGCTGAGGACACACATCCATGTTCCAAACTCACCACCAGGTTAACAACATAGAATACTTCCAAACTTATCCACACTGATCTAATAAATGATACACTATCTGTGATAGAATACCAAAAATAATAGCCTCTAATAATTCTTCATAGGTCACTCAAATAATCATCCAAAGCTCTTTAATTTGACTTAGATCAACTACAGAAAAAAATAAAACTCTTTATACCTTTACAATATATAATATTCAATAGAGTAGTCATACCATAGAAATTATCTCGCCAAAAATCTCAGGAACACTGTCCTTAAGAGTAGGAATATGTTAACATCATTGACAAAACATTAATCCAGGCACATATATGCATAATCTAAACAATATCTCAACAATGTCCCCCTTTGGCATTAATGACAACATATGATTTGAAAAATGAAATTAATTCACAAAGAAATAATATCAATAATAATACTAGTAGTATCCATAATATGATATACTTGTTTTACCATCTCTCCCTCATAGTCTCATACTTATTTTTATTTTCACATGAATATATCTCCCCCTTTGACATCAATGAGAATGGCACATGTATGCACTAAGTCATAGAAGCAAAAAATCTAAACATTGAATGAACATCTCCCAACCACTAACCACTACTCCCCCTAAGGAGTAGCCACCAGAAACATTAATTCCGATTGATGATAATTTGTAAGAACACTGGACTAATACATCTCTAGCTTTGATCTGGAGGGGAAATCACCCCAAGATTACCTCGGAGATACTCAAAAGTATCCTTTGGCAAGGGCCTCATGAAAATATTTGCAATCTTCTCTTTTGTAGACACATACTCCAATCTGAATTATTTCTCCCTGATTTTGTCTCTCAAGAAATGATATTTTTAATAGAAATATATTTTTTCTTTTAATGTAACACAATATTTTTTGAAATATTGATATCACTTGAATTTTCATAGTATATATCAATAGGCTCATCAATAGTCACTCTGATATATTTCAACATTTGTTTCATCCAGACCACTTGTGAACACTTAAAAGAAGCAACAAAATACTCAGCTTCAGTAGTAGATTATGATATACAATTTTTTTTTCTTACTTGCCCATGAAACTAATCTCTTACCCAACAAGAATACTCCACTACTTGTGCTCTTTTTTCCATCCACATTACCTTCCCAATCCACATCATTAAATGCACTAATTGTAAAAACATCATCATTTCCATACCATAATCTATAATCAATTGTCCCTTTCAAGTATCACAATATCCTCTTAACAAAAAAATATGTTATTCCTTCACATCTTCTTGAAATCTAGCAAGAATACAATAAATATTCATAATATCTAGTCTAGTTTGTGTCTAAATAATATCCCACCAATCATAGATCTATATCTGGTTTGATTTGCATTTCATGTATCGTCAATATTTATCAATTTATGACTAGCAATCATAAAAGTACCAATAAGATTTGAATCGTCCATACCAAATTTATTCAATAGATCTTTCATATGCATAGACTAAGCTATGAAAAAACCTTTATCAATTTGTGTAATTTGCAATCCAAGGAAAAATTTCATCTCACCTATCATAGACATCTCAAATTATTTTTGCATCTCATCAGAAAATTCCTTAGTCAAATTTTTATTTCCACAAAAAATAATATCATCCACAAAGAATTCAACAATCAAAATGTTGTCATGATCAATTTTCAAGTACAAATTACTATCAGTAGTATGTTTATTGAAATCAAGTATTAATAAATACTTATCAAATCTCACATACTAGACTCTAGGTTCTTGTTTCAATCCATAAATTTCTTTCTTCAATCTACAAACCATGTCATCCTCATCAGTCAATGGAAAACCATCTGGTTGCTCAATATATACTTCCTCTTCCAACTCTCCATTCAAGAATGTACACTTAACATCCATCTGACATACTTTTAAATCTTTGTAAGTAACATATGAAAGAAACATCCTAACAACTTCAATCCTAGCAAAAGGAGAAAAGGTCTCCTCAAATTCAATACCTTTCATCTATGAATATCCTTTACAAACAAGTCTAGATTTATTCCAAATGACTTCACCTTATTTATTCAATTTATTTCTAAATACCCATTTATTACCAATCATATTCTTGTCCTTAGGTCTAGGACCAAGAATCCATTTCTTATTCTTTTCAATCTGTTCCAATTCTTCTTCCATAACTTTAACCCAACAATCGTCTTTGAATACTTCATCAACATCTTTAGGCTCAATCATAGATATCAAACAAATTTCACTTCTAGCAATTCTCCCTCTATTCTAAACACCCTAATTCCTATAACCAATAATCTAATTTTCTAAATGATTCAATCTCACATGCCTGGGAGTCTTCAAATTTTCTTTTGTACAAGACTCTTTTACTTCCACTTCTTCATCATTTGCATCTTCTTCATTCTGTTTGATTGATCCATTTTGATTCTTATTCTAATTTTGTGCTTGCATAATCTGATTCTCTTCTTAATCATCTGATTCATATGTGCAAGATCTAACCTATTTCTAAAAAATTTCATCCACTCTAACATTGGTGATTTCAATTAAATTATTCAACCTCAGGTTCTAATATCATATGCTTTTCTTTTGTAGGATAACCAAGAAATATTACCTCATCACATCTAGGATCAAATTTCCCTAGGTCTTCATCTTTTTTGATATAGCATTTACTTCCAAAAATTCTAAAATACTTCACTGTAGGATTATGACCATACCAAAGTTCATAAGATGTCTTACTGGTTCCTTTCTTAATTTTCACTCAGTTCAAAGTGTATACTATAGTGATAACAACTTATCTCCAATAGATCTATGAAATATTTCCTTTAATCATCATGGTTCTAGCAGTGTCTAGAATAGTTATGTTTCTTCTATCTGCAATGTCATTCTGTTGGCAGGTTTGCAGAGAAGACATTTGTCTCTTTATTCCATGTTCTTCAAAAAAATTATTAAGCTCAGTAGAAGTAAACTCACCACCTTTGTCCAATCTCATACATTTCAACCTCAATCATGTTTCAGCCTCAACCATAGCTTTAAAAATATTGAGTTTGTCAAAGGCTTTAGATTTCTCTTTCAAAAATGTAACCCACATCATTCTAGAATAATCATCAATGAATAGAATGAAATATATATCTGCATAATATCTTCTTGTTCTTGCAGGACCACATAGATTAGTATGCACCACATCTAAAATTTCACTTGAAGAATAAGTTTTTCTATTATAACTGTACGCCTCTCTCTCCGGTTTCCCAAAGCTTTCCAAGGGCGGGGGTTAGTAGCCAAGGTTCACAAGTGAATGCAAATCAAGTACGCAATAACTACTAAACAAATAACAGATACGTGAGCAATAAAATGTACAAACAAGAGAAAGGAAGACAAACGAATGCAAACCCTTCGATGCTTGAAGCTTCTATTGTTTCTCTCTACTCCTTCTGAAACGCTATTTTTGATGCTCAGTATTGGCTGGGCAGCGTCTATGACTTGAGAAGCGTCGAGAATTTGATAATTGCAAAGTGTGTGTGATCGCAAGATGGCTTGAATGTTGACAGAGTAATGGCGCATGTAAGCTTGAAATCCT
>MU224789.1:1966955-1981827 GCA_018584345.1 Thuja plicata | reverse complement strand
GGTTAAGAGGAGATAGAGTTTGGTTAACTGAGGAGCTAATTATGAGTTACCTTTTTGAACTGAAGAGGTGGGTGAAGTTACCCATGTGAACTGGAGAGATGGGTGGAGTAACCCATGTGATCTAATTTGAGTTATCTCTTTGAAGATAAATGAGTATTTAATTCATTTATTTAATAATTGTTTTCAACATGTGAGATAATTGAATTCTTTTTAGTTAAGAATTGCTTTATTTGATGAAATTAAATTAATTTAATTGGAAGAATTTAATTAGTAAGTTTAAATATTTGATTTAAATTATAGGAAATTGAGTTTAATTAATCAATTAATGGTAATTAATCAATTACAACTTAATTAATTAAATAAATTTAATTATTTAATTAATTTTGGGGATTGGATTAGATGATTTGAGAAATGAATTTAGAAGAAAATAGATGATTAATTAATGATTAAGAAACCATTAATTAATAGATGAAAATTAGGGTTTTTAATGTAAAGTCGCAAGCCTGTCCATTTTAGGGTGTCTACAATAACTATCTAGACTTAGTCAATTTACCCAACTGACATTGCTTACACATTGCATTAGTAGGCTTCAACAATTTAGGAAGATCTCTAACAACTCTTGTAGTACTTATATTCAGATTGTTATCAAAGTTCACACGAAAAATCTCTTATGCTACAACCAAATATCAACAATCTTAGCAATCAAGCATATACTCTTAGAATTTTTCAAATGAAATATATAACCTTTAGTATTTCTTCATATATTAATATCAACTCCAAAGCTTCTGATAATCTTGCACATTTCATCCTTGAATTGTAAGTTGTACCCTTTATCAACTAGTTATCCCACACTCAAAATATTATATTTCAAACCTTCAACATATAGAACATAATCTATATTAGTCTTCCCATCAAGAGTAATAGAATATTTTCTTTTGATCATGCATGAAGTATCATTGCCAAATTTCATAATACCAGCATCATAATTTTCCTAATTTACAAATTTTTTTATCTTCGGTCTTGTGTTGTGGAGATCCACTGTCAATAACCCATTAATCCTTCTTATCCATGTGAAACTAAGGCTTTTTATTCATTCACAAAATTAGGATTTCAATCTTTGATAGAAATAAACACAATTGTATCTTCACTCTTTTTAGATTCATCATCAGCCACACGTTCATTGGCATCATAATAAAACTTCTTCTGATATATATATAATTGAATTTCTTAAGCTTGTAATTATGATCTCTATGAGGACATCTTGAAGAAATATGACCAATCTTATTACATGAAAAACACTTCAAAGGCAACTTTCCTTGATACTTACCAGATCCCTTAGGTAGTCTCTTTTCAATTAGGGCTTAAAGTTCATCAAGCTTTCTTTCTTCTTCCTCAATCTCTACCCATTCTTTAGCATATCTAGATTCATACTTCAATGAAATTTCTCCAAAATCATATCTTCACTTATCCTTGGAAATGGTAGCTTTAAATGCAGTTTCAACTTTAGGAAGACTATCACCAAATTATCTCATTTCAAAAGAAGATAACTTACAAATCAAAGTGGGTATGTGCACCAAGTTGTGAACCAAAAAAAGTGGACACATCATTAAAAAAATTCAAATTTCATATAACCCGATCGGGTTATTGAAAATTTGAAATTATTCTAGGCTTGCTAACCAAGCCTAGAAAATATTATTAAAAAACTCAATCTGTCTTAGAACCTGATCGACTTTCAAAATTTCAATTAACCTGATTGGGTTCTGAAAAAATCAAAAAGTACTTCAAAACCCGATCGGGTTTTGAAGAAGTAAAAATTATGCATTTATTCTCCATAACCCGATCAGGTTATGAAAAAATTAAAATAGGCTTTCCTCTAGAAGCCATAACTTCCACATACAAAGTCTGATAGACTATGTTCAAAAAGCGTAGGAAAGATCTTGAGACGATCTAACACATGAAAAACCTACGATCATATTTAGTAATCAACATTTTATATACCATCCATTTGAGTCAAGTAAGGTATAAAATAGGTACTCATTATTTCCCATACATGCAACATATAGGAAAATCAGTATGCTCTCTCTCTCTCTCAGATGATATGGAGAGAGAGAGAGAGAGAGAGAGAGAGAGATCATATTGATTTTCCTATACGTTGCATGTATGGGCAATAATGAGTACCTATTTTATACATTACTTGATTCCAATGGATGTAAACAAAATGTTGATGCCTAAAGGTGATAGTTGGTTAATCATGTGTTAGATTGTCTCAAGAGCTTTCCTACGCTTTTTGAATGGAGTCAATCAGACTCTGTATGTGGAAGTTATGGCTTCCAGAGAAAAGCCTATTTTAGTTTCTTCAAAACCCGATCGGGTTATGGAGAATAAAATGCATAACTTTTACTTCTTCAAAACTCGATCAGGTTTTGAAGTACTTTTTTCTTTTAAAAAATCCGATCGGGTTATTTGAAATTTAGAAACCAGATCAGGTTATGGCTTGAGAAGATCTTTGGAAAAATGACCCAAAGGCTTGGAGGCTCATTTTCCCTCCATTTTTGTTCTTTTAGACATTTTTTCATCTTGTAAGATGAATTCTAGAATTTATCTTCATCAGGTCTGCAATTTGTCAACAGGGTAGCTCTATAATTTTCACCATAATCTCATACGTCTTCTTAGTTTTCTAACCATATAATTTTTTCTATTTTTGGACAACATTAGCATAGTAAACTTTAATTTTCTTTACCAGTGTCTTGATTGTCCTCACAAACATATGTCTACCATTTTTTTAATAACTTTTGAAACACTTAATGAAATTACAAATAAATTACATATTTTTGTTCTACACTTGATTTTATTCACTTTTTAAAAAAAAAAAGTTTTCATTTTTGATTGTTTTGATGCAAGTTATGCCCAGCGCATGAACAAGTACCAAATTTTCAGGATGCGATCACTTCAAAAAATCACAGAAAAAAATACTCATTGGAAAATTACAAAAAAATACACAACTTCTAGATCTAACTCTTACATATCATCCTTAAAAAGGGATTTTAAAAATACCGAATATAACTATATCTTTTGTACCATGCACGAAAACAACTATGTTATGTTTTTTCAAAAAAATCAGGAACATATTTTCGTGCGCACAAGGTTTGACCCTCTTAATCTTATTAGTTTTTTTTAAAAAATGGTATTTTAGAAACTAGATTCAGAGTGCTACAATTTTTATTTTACACATCTTCTTATTTTGAGTGCATGACCCTCAAACGCCTATTCCAATTTCAGGTTTACCCAATTTCAGAAAAAAAAATGTGTCCACTTATACCCCCTTTTTGGTCCACAACTTGGTGCACATACCCAAGTATCTCTTGTCATAATTGTCACGGTTCTGATTTCTTCAATAGCAAAAACTTTGTGATTGTAAATAGGAGGCAAGGATCTCAAGATCTTAGAAAAAATTTCATTCTCATCCAAGGTTCCACCAACACATCTGATTCCACAAACAAGTTCAATGATCTTATTCACATATGCAGTAATGTTCTCATCTTATCTCATCCTCAATGATTCATATTTTCCTTTCAAACTTTGTAGCTTGGCTTGATTGATAAATTCATCTCCTTCATATAATCTCTCCAACTTTGTCCATACCTCATGTGCATTTTCTAATCCTAAAATGTTTGTGTATTCAGCATCTGATAAGGCACTCTTCAAAGATTCCTTTGATCTCATATTATAATCGAATTCTTTATTTTCATGAGTAGTTGTGCAGTAGATAGATGAGCATGAGGCTTGAAATATTTCTTTGTAATAGTCCAATGTTCTTCGCTAATACACCTCAAGTGTGTAATCAACTGGTCCTTCTATTTAGTATAGTTTTTTCCATCAAATCTCAAACTCTCCTTCTAAAAGGCCGACATCCCCAATATCCTCAAGCAATTAAGCTTCTCAAAGAGGACAATAGCTCTGATACCAATTGTTATAACAAATGCATCACACAAAATTGAGAGGATGGATGAATCTGTTGTGACTAAAAACACAATAGCTTTAGCCAAATTATCAACTTAATCTCATATCTGAAAGCTAAACCTGAATGCAAGAACATAACAATTTGATCAACATATAACACAAAGATTTTTGACGTGGAAACCCTGTTAGGGGAAAAACCATGGTGGGGATCAAAACCATAAGATGAATATACTCTATTAAAAGAACTATACCCTATTAGGAATATTACAAATGGGACTGCACATGCATTCAGACATACTGCCTAGAGATCACTACTCAAATACAACAAGGATCTCAATCCCAAGGAAGGCTCACTGCCTTATAGCAATCTTTGATCTCAAATCATAAAGGACATACTGTCCAAACTCATGAACTGACAAAATAACATATCTGATATATGCCAATATAGTTCCAATGAAGTGCATCAACTCTCTGCCTTTATTTCAAATTTCACTCATACCTCTTCTCTTTAGCATCTCATACACTCTTGCACATCCTCACATATATTTCACTCTTTCACAATTACAAATGATTACATATTTAGAAATATTAAAACAATTTATCTCAACTAGGTCGGTCGGGGACCTAATTGTAAAATATTAATTCAATCAAGCTCAATACATAATGTGATCAATTGAATGTTGGCTAAGACATAGCAATGCCCCATAACAACATCGTCGAACACGCTCTAGATTCATAAATCACACTATGATCCATCACAACACACTACGCCACTAGGTCGGCCAAGAAAAATAAGAACATGTTACATGAAAATTCTTCAAACCTGATCACATAATCCAATGTGATTGAGCAAAATAAATAGGACACGATAAATAAACATTAGCAAGTAACATGAAATGTCGTGACATTAACAAGAACAACTCTGTCTCATAAATTAAACTCATCTTTGCACTGTTCATCATGAACACTAAATCATAGCCACTATCATAAAGTAAAAATAGCTTGCCAGCATCCAGATCACGAACCACTTAAGCTGAGGACACACATCCATGTCGTAAACTCACTACCAGGTTAGCAAAAAAGAATATTGCCAAATCGATCCACACTGATCCAATAACTAAATCACTGTCTCTGATAAATCCTTCATAGATCACTCAAATCATCATTTGAACCTCTGTAAGTTGACATCAATCAATTAAAGACATCAATGAAAATCTTTGTAACTTTGCAACATCTTATATTCAATACAATAGTCATACCACAAAAATCATCCCACTAAACATCTCAGGAATATTGTCTTTAATAGTAGGAATATGTTGACATCAATGACAAAACATTAATGTCAGCACATATACATGCACAATCTTAACAATATCTCAACAATCTCCCCCTTTTGGCATTGATGGCAACATATGATGTGAAAAATGAAATCAATGCACAAAGAAACAATATCAACAATAATGCTACCCCAGTGTGCTGACGTGACATTGAACCATTGACCTTGTTGACCGCACAACTATGTGCTTAAATCTAGCAAGAAGTTTGAGATAATCACACAAGCATAAAGAAATGAGGACCATCGATCATCAGAAAGATGCTCCGGTATTATGATCTAAAGTTATGGTAATAGAATGGAGCTCATCGGTAAAGAAGATAATACGATTTAGCAAAAAATCATCAGATAACATCACGTGTTGGCCCTACTAGAGTTTTAGCCCATGATGAAGATATCTTTGATCAATTATTTGTGTTGGGCTTAATTGTGGAAAAATAACCAAAAAAGTTAAAAGAGGGGGATGAGATGTGTCATGAAGAGACCTATGATAATCCCATTTTGGGAAGAGTGTCAAAATGAAGTGGAAAATAAAAGGCTTCATGAAGAATTGAAGAGGCAAGAAAATAGAGGTAATATTGGATGGTCATAAGAGTGGGCAAATCAAAAGAGCTAAAATTGATGTGAAGGAACCTTGCGTAGATGGTTGGACATTAGATGATAAGTCTAAAGTTCAATAAAATACGCAAAAGATAGAGTGTTATCCTGAGGAAGGAAATGAGAATTGGAATGAGTGTGAAGAAGTCAATCACTCTCCTGGGGTAGAGAGAATAAAGAAGAAAAATATTCTCTTGAAAGAGGATAGCAAAAAGAAAAGTCAAGAGAAGGTATGTTGCAGCTGTTTGGTAGGATTTGAGTGAAGGGATAAGCATATGGAGGCAGCCCACACAAGTGGGCAAGATACTAAGGCATAGGTTGCAATGATAACATGTAAACGAAATGAGTTATATGAAGCAGATGAAGGGTGTTTGCAGACCAAATTCATGGATAGTAATGGTCCCAAGTTTGATGAGTTGAGGAAGACAAAGGTGAAACCTTTATGAAGGAAGAGATGAAGGGAGTACAAAATTTATTGGATGTTGAAGTTAAAAGGTTGATGAAGAAGAAGAAATTGGTTGCATGAAGAAATGAAGATGAAGAATAACATCGATAATTATTTTAATAATGATTTGTTTGCAATCAAGAGAAAAGTTGCAGAAAGCTATCAAACCTATGACATTGAGGAATAGGTCCTCATGTAAGAGGATACAAGAAAAGACATGGAAGAGTTCGCAACTAAAACATGTCTCAAGATGGCATGATAGAGAGAAGATTGAAGGTTGCAATTGTGATAGAAAGCAAAGTGAGTGTAGAAAAAAGTGTTCATTGGAGGATGTGGGTTAATGTTGGATATGTTGAAGAAAAAGGGAAATTTGCAAGAGTAAGGGTTGACAAGATCCTTGTACAGGATGATCAAGAGGAGAGTGAGGTTGAAATAACATGCATTGTTGGGGGCATGAAAGAGGGAAGCAAAATAAAATTGGTAACAATGATTGAGAAATGAATGGAGGTGTGGACCTTGAAGACAAGGAAAAAGTTACAACAGTGATGAGTCCGTAGCAGGAGACGAAGATGACATTGATAATGGGTGATAAAGAAGATGTTGGAGCAGTGAAGAATGAGGAGATAATTTTTTTTCACAATTTTATGATGAGAAATTTGATGTGGATTTTCTTGTAGAACAGATGGATAAGCATGAAGTAGTGCAAGTGAATAAAATGAAGGAATAAATAAATTTTACAATTGGAGGTTGGTGTAAAGATGTTACATGTTCTTATATAGAATCTATAGAGGATGTTGTAGGCGGTCAATCTTGTTGTGGGTTGAAACCCACGCAAGAGGAAAGAAGCGGAGAAAGTTTTTGGAGGAAGAGGTTGGCACATAAAGGATGTGAATCCACGAGAGAGGGAAAGAGAGTATGATGCATTTAGTGGAGTACGTCAAACTATGGTGTGATTAATTCTAGGCCAAAGAGGAGTAAAGAACACAATTATTGGAGGAAAGCAATGAATGCTCTAACAAGATGCTAAAAGAAGAGGAAAAGGAAATGAATTGTAGGTACTAGTTTGAACATGGGAGTATGTTGCAAGTTGTTTGAAACTTAGAAGAGTAGTTCCATTTCCCAACTCCATTTTGTGAGCTTATGCTCACAAACATTTTTATCGGGTGCATCTGATGTAGGAGCATCTTAGATGAATTAAAGAGGTACATATGACAAGAGAGTTTTCAAATCTTTGTCCACTACGGAGAGATTGCAGGCTATACATATAGGTTTGAGGATAAATCAACTTGTTCTATTAGCCATTTTCAAAACTTGAGATGATAACAGAAGATCTTGTAATGAATTTTTGCACAATAAATGCACGCAGACAATGCGATGAAGTAAGTTTGCTAGAATAAGAAGAAAATGGACAAAAACATAAATTAAGATGTGGCAAATTTGGAGTGCATAGAAGTAAAAGGGGCAAAAGTAAAGGAGGAAGATAAAAACATAGAGCAAGAAAATGTGTGAGTAATGCCAAATTAAAAAAAAAAAAAAAGGAAAGTTTGAATTAAAGATTGCACAAGAAGAAGAGTCAATAAGAAAACAAAAACAATAGAAAGGAGACTAAGGTAATTGAGAGAGAGAGAGAGAAAGAGAGAGAGAGAGAGAATTCTTCCAATTATTATATTTCTAGTTACATTTGCTACCAAGTATTTAGCCACTTCTTTAGTTGTCCTAGTTTAGAAACATATTATAAAAAAATGGAACTATGTAGATGTGCATTGATTCCTGAACTTAATAAAAAGACTATAAAAATAGGTATTTCATTCTCAAGATCGATGAGCTACCTCTGTTGGAACATATGTCAAGGAGCTATTGTATATGAAACATATTGCTTCTTTAATTGCCCCGATGAAGAAGAAAGTTGGGCCTGTGAGGATGTGCATTGATTATTGTGTGCTTAATTAAAAGACCATAAAAACTAGGTATATTTTGAAGATTGATCTTCATTTGGATACCATTAAATCAGAGTTCAGAAACAGGACATCCACAAAACAGCACTATAATATATGCAAAGTGCTCAAAAGAATAAACCTTTTTGTGATCAACCTCTATTTACAAATATCATTAAAGAGAAACCTTTAATTCTTCCTCTCTATTTACCTAATGTTATTACTTCCTCCCACATTATAATTAAATTAGCCCCTCAATAGACTTCTCTGTGGAAATTTCATTAAAGAGAAACCTCTAATTTCTCTCCTCCCTTCCCATTGAATAGTCTCCAAAATATATTACCAAGTATTTTGTAACATTTCCCTCCAAATGCAATTAGCACTATAATTGGAAGAAGAAAAGAAAAATGCAAGAAAGGGGAAGCTGAAGCGCCAAGGAGTGACCATGTATTAGCAAACAAACACAATCCCAAATACAGTGTACAGGGGGAATGCACAGAGAGAACGAATGAGCACAACAGAGGAGAATATGGAGCCAAAAAAAAGTTTTAAAATATCATAAAACCCCAAATTCTGCAACTTAATCATAATTTAGCAACTGAATTTAGAGAAAATACGTAGCAGAGGAAGGAGAGAGTTTGTTTGCAGATTGGAAGGAAGAAAAAGAGCAGAGTAAGAGTAATGAATGCGTGGAGCATCATCTTCAGCAGAGAAGTTTAATTTGTGGAATAAAAATTATGCATAAGAGAGCATAAGCCAAGTTTCTTCCTAAAACAGAGAATGAATTCCTTTTGATGTAGATTTGAATCTAATTATTGTAATCATAATAATTTTGTCAGTAAAAGAGGAGTTTGATGTATAATTTGTTGACATAAAGAAAATGTGAGATTTCAGTTTTTTTGGACAAAAATTTGAATTGAGTCTGTAGCTTATCCCCAGACCCTTCTGTATTAGATTATCAAAATGCATTGTATTAGAGATTGCATGAGAAGTGGCATTACCCTTTAAATGAACAGATAAGCTTTGTTTGTTAAGTAAAAATTAAACTTTGAAAAAAAAAAAAAAAAAAACTCAATTTATGATGGAGATAGACTTCAGACACAAGCTGTACCTGGAGTTTAATGATTGAATTGAAGCTACAAATGAAAACTTACAACTAAAACTATAAAATAAAATTCCTCCAAGTTAGGTTTGACACATGTTCAAGGAAGAGCAATGTTCAGCTTAAGGCAAAGTAACTTTGCTTAAAAACACTTATATGTCCACTTAATATAAGCTATGCAGTAAATCACTGAATACAGAGTTAGACAATGCAAAATCATTAACCCAAAAGTTATATCTAAGTTTCATAGGTAATTGGATTCACACTCTGATATACAAATGCATAAAAGAAGCTTGTATACAAATGTACCTGCTGATGACATAAATTTATCTGAACGTTGTATAAATTACAAAAATAAATCTTCAAATTCTGAATATTTTCTGATTATACTGAAATAAACAGATTGCTCAGCATCACAGTTGTGAAATCGTATAATATGAATCTACAGTAGGACTGATCAACCAAATAAAAATTATTAAAAGATCTGGCAAGATTAAACCTGTAGTCCTCTGCTCGAATAGGGATTAACAGTACATAAAGATAACTTACCCTAAAAAAATAGGGAATACATAAATCTCATGAATCAAGATACATACAAAGTACAAAATTACAAATAGACATGATGAGAAGCTATTTGATAACACAGAGCTGTAGAAATAAGGAAATAATACATAGTCACACATTACACTTAGACTTCATTATTCAGACCCCTTCACTTTCAGATGTCATTCCCCAATCTTTTTACTTGAAACTCCTTCCAATATAAAAACTCCTTATTTGAGTGTGTTTTTTAAATGTAATTGAGTGTGATTTTTAAATGTAAAACCTTGAAACTCTTAAGTTTGCAAGTCAATACCCCAAAGTACTTTAATTGTGCAGTAAAGAACTTTACAAGACTGCTAGTAAACTTCTATTGTTACATTATGGAAACATGCAAAAGGCCTTCTGAACTAGCAGATCTGTGCAGCATTATAGTCATTCACACATTTTTGACTCTACATCAACCCCTACAATACCATTGGCAGAATATTTTAAAAGTTTCTTCATTAGCGAAATTAAGTTTTCTCTATGTTTGGAGAAATTCTATTGAATAACTCTCCAACAACAAAACCAGACCATTTTTAATGTGGATATAATCAAACAACAAATTGTAAGTTTCTTGGTTCTAAAACACAATTGGCGGCTTGATTGATATACAAAATGTGATATTTTGATCTCAACTATTTTTGTAATGGATTTGTTTACTGTGCAAAGATTATTTTACATCTGAGAAAAAGAAAAACAACGTCACTTAATATAGAAAATCCCAGTTTGGTTTTATCTTTAAAACAAACCCTTCTATCCATATATTTATCAGATATTTCGATGAAAGCAGAAATCTTTCTCTTATACATAGATTTATATGTATTTTGAAAATTAAAAAAGCAATAAAATACAATCCTATGTGATATCTTTGTTTTTTTTTTTAAATAAATCCTTCTCCTATCCATAGATGAATTTTTCTATGAAATTAAACCTTTTTATATCCACAGATAAATCCTTCCCCTATCCACAGATGAATCCTTCTATGAAAGATATCCTTCTGCTATCCACAGATAAATCCTTCCCCAATCCACAGATAAATCCTTCTATGAAAGACATCCTTCTGCTATCCACAGATAAATCCTTCCCCAATCCACAGATAAATCCTTCTATGAAAGACATCCTTCTGCTATCCACAGATAAACCCTTCTCCTATCCATAGATGAATTCTTCTGTGAAATAAAACCTTCTCCTATCCACAGATAAATCCTTCTCCTATCCAGAGATATATCAAATATTCACACAAAAGGAGAAATAAATAAAGCAAACCCTAACAAGTGAAATCATAGAATCATAACTCAATTTGAAAATCTCCATTGGATAAATATTCAAAAAGAATACCTGTTGGAGTTTGCTTTCATTAATGGATAGTAGAGGCTGGGAACTTTTGTCTTGTGGTATAATAAATTAGCAAAACATCACATGAATCGATAGCAGCCGTTCCCTTTTGCTCTTCGTCACATTTGTATGTGACAACCTCTGACTTTTGCCCCATCTTATAGCGAAAACCCAAATAAATTGGTGCTCTTCCTATACCAGGATCTCAAGACCCATCTATGCAATATGTACTCTGCCTCCAAACAACCCTGATACTCTGCAGCCATAGCTTCATCTGCTCATTGTGTTCATCTCTATCTCTAAGAAATACAACTACTCTTCTAACCACAATCGCCTAACAACTGGTCAAAGATCAGGTGGGCTCACATATCATGATATTCCTTTGGGTATCATTACTACATATTTAAAGCTTTAGTGGAGGTTGTCCGTCTTCCAACTTTAGCTGTAGGAGATAAGAATTGAGGAAAAAGTAGGTAGGTAGCTGTCACGAGTGGTTTCTTTTTTCAAGAATATTTATCTTTTTGAAGTGATTTTTAACCGTTTGTAGCATTGCCACTAAAGAGGTACAAAACTCTGGAAAAGTAAATCAAAGATGAATCATTACAGATTCCATAATTGACTTTGAAGAGCTTTCACTCCATAGCAGGTGAATTATTCCTGGTTAGCCACTATCAGATTGAAACATCTCAGAAACAATTTCAGTGAAATTTGTTTTTTTTTTAAAATTTATCCCATTTCTTTTAAAATTGTGACATTACTAGTACTAGCAACTGGAACTATATTATATACATCATATTATCTGATAGGGATTTTTTTTTAACATCTTTAATAATTTCCTCTCCACATAAAAATAAAAGACAAATGAAAATTTGTAAAACAACAAAATGAAAGGCATTGTCTTCTCACAATTGATATAAGTGTCTCAATACAATTAACAAAGGTTTTATTTCTTACAGTTGTAAGTTTGTCGAATTGTCCAAATTCTTTTAACATTAATATTTATTTCATAGGTCAATGAGTTTGACTCAAACAACTACACAGTTAAAACCTGATAACAATATCATAAATTTATATTTTGGTCAAATTTCATATAATTGATCTTAATGTACATAAGGAAAGAAAAAAGAAAAGGAAATGAGCTTTAACAGTCTCACTTAAACCAGCTAGGACATATAAGAAACCCCTATTCTCATCATTGAATATATTTAAATTGACATATGAATTTAAGTGGCTTCAATGGTAGTTTAGGACATCCAAAAAGACAAGATTTATTTTTTCAGCACACTTGGACGCATTAGAGATGCTTGTAGTAAAGTAGTGTAGTGTAACAATAAAATAGATGCGCAATAGTAGTGAGGCACTACTTTGAGTAGAGTATACATGTACATATACATATTTTGACAATGATTAGCATGAGCTTAAGAGATGTAACAAATAGGGTTTTCTTTTTCTTGATCCTATTTACAATATGATTTTAATATAACTATTTAGAAAATTAGACAAGTAAGTTGACTAATCAAGTTAAGGGTAGAGAAAATCAAATGCTAGAAGAGCTATTAAACTAAAACTCAAGAAATGTGCCAATTCAAGTCCAACATGGTCATGAACATTAAAGAGATTCCAAATGTCTCATCCAACATAAGCTTCATTTCTAATTTTTCACAATATTAAACTTGAAGTTTTCCATGCATCCCTATTTATATGTATCATAGTTTTGTATGAATTATTACTAATAGATGTTTTCTATTATCATTTGTATGTTGATCAACCTCCTATAAAAACAACTATAATGATAGGAAACCCCATAAAAGTTAATAAATATAGTAGAAGAAAAATAAAAAATTTATAAATAACTTTCAATTAGCTATCATAGAACATTAAGATAATTTGAAAATTACTTAACATTCCCATAGCCAAATGATCATTATAATATAGATAAGTTTAAGATTAATTAACAATAATTATTAAAAAACTCAAATTATGCAAAACTAAATGTACGTATAAGGTCCTCAATTCTCTCTACAACAATAGCAAACAAATAGTGCCTACCCTTCCATGGAACCACTATGAAGAGTTTTTGTCATCATTTGTGGTGCAGGAGCACCCTTGAGATGCCATCAAATATGGTGGTCTCTTGTCTTGTTGGTGTGTTAGTGTGTGTAAGACCCTCTAGTAGGGCAATGTAAATACATAAGGTCATGTTGACCAAGAGTAGTTTAGGTTGCTTTCATTTTATGTTTCATTTTGGATAGATTAGCTCTTTTTGGCTCTTGTTTAATGGACTGTCCTTGATGATGTCATCAATGGGCAGGGTGATGTCATGGTGGTACTTAGGGTCCATGGTTACCCTAAGTGGTCTAGCTAACGTTAGCTAAGATAGATTGGTGGAGAAAAATACTTAAAAAGTGTGATTGGCAAAAAGATGTAAAATGTTGCTATGCAACATTAGCAACTTTTCAAAGTTGCTGACAACATTTTGTTGTCTAGAGGATTTCAAGGTTTTAAGAGTTTTTGAACCCATAGAAGGGTGGGCACATGAGTATCTAACATATTTAAGGTGTAAAAACCCTAATTGTGGGGGTTGGAATTCATTTTGTACGGACTGTTATTTTGGAGCCAAGAGTTTCTTTGAAAGAACAACAGATTTGAAGCATTTTATGTTTTCATTGTATTGCAATGGATTAGTTTACTAACTGTGATCATTGGAGGTTGTTTTTGGGCATGTTTTCAAGCTTTTATAGTAACTAAGTTGCATTGTAGTCATTTTTCTTTTGTAGTTTGCAAATTCTTTTTGTTTTGGACTATTTGCTGTCCAGTTTTGGACAAGGAGCAAAGATGTGGAACTAACTCCACTTTCCACCATTGGTTCTGTATGGCCATCTGGAAATGGAGACTAGGTCCATGGAGCTTCAAGAATGTGGAAGGAGGAGCCCTAGAAATGCTTGGAAGTATTTTTAATAACTTTCCCTACACGAGCTACATGCACAGCCCGGTTAGGAAAAGCAAGTGACAGTTGGTTTAAAATTGCAGGAGGTTGCTTTCATGAGCCAAGAAGGCCATGGATGTATTGTATGGTGTTGTGCAGGTACTCCAGGAAGAAGAGAGATGTCCAAGAAAAAATCTTTCAAAGTTTTGAAGCCAAACCCACAAAACAGTCCTAAAAACAAGGAAGAAGTCCTATCTCAGTATCAGGGTGTACGGACAGAATCAAACCCCAAGACCTAGAAAATCTTTGTGGGTTTTTGCTTTACTTGAAGAATACCACAAAATATCAGGGGTTCTTTGAGAAATTTTTGCTATTTTTGAGAGTTCCTAAATTTGAGGAGGCCTAATTAGGAAAAAGGCTACAAGGTCTCAAGCTTAGAAAACTAGAACTTGATTCGTGGATGACCTACCTTGATAATTTGAGATCCTAATTTGGAATCTAGATGGTAGTGTGATGAAGCCCTTGACATCCTGCAACTCCATTTTATGGTGAGGGCTTGGTAGGTGCAGATTTGGAAGTTCTTGTAGAACACAAGAATGGTGACTTTGACAAGATAGAGAGAATTCTTGGTTGGAGGAAGGATTGAAATCTTTCC
>MU224789.1:1937847-1952545 GCA_018584345.1 Thuja plicata | reverse complement strand
GTGAGCTTTACTGAATGCTCGGTATAGTCTGTGGACTGAGTGATGAGCTCGGTAAGCATTCAAAATTGAATAAGTGTTTTCATTAAGTGCATTCACTGATGCCAAATATATCATTATTCCAACATCTTGGTCATGCCTGGAGGATTGATCCTCTTTAAATTTAATGTCACTGAGGACTTCACCCATGTGGCTACAGGTAACTCATGCTATGGGAATCATAGTTTTATGTTGGCCAAATGGAAGCCGGATTTCAACTTGGAAGTGGAGCTTTAGATAGCTGCACCGGTTTAGGTCCATCTCCCAAGGCTTCCCTTTGAATTCAGGGATGAAAAAGTGCTTTGATGGATTGGTAACTCGTTGGCCAATATGTCACTGCAGACTTTGTCACTACACAAAAGTCAAGGATGGTTTTTGTGAAGTCCTATGTGAATGTCACACTAAATAAACCCCTCCCAAACTTCATGGTGCTGAAATCCAAAAGGGGAAAATGGAATCAAGCCATTGTTTATGAGAATGCTATTCTTCATTGTCAAAGGTGTGCTAAGCATGGTCATGTGGTGAGGGACTATAAGGCCCCCTGAGAGGACCAAGAGGGAGTGGAGGACATTCCCCCCTCCCCCAACTTAGAACGCTCTAGACGACACTTTCTCTAATGAAGTGGGGGTTATTAGGGATGTGGTGGTGGGGGAGAAGGGGTATAGGATAACTCTACAGAGGGGGAGAAGAACTTGGTATACCCTCATTTAGAGGGAGTGATAGACCTTTTCAAAATTCCTAAGAAGATATGCCTTTTTAAGGAGGAGATGGAAGGACAAGAGAATATTTTGGAGGAAGGAGAAATTTCATAGAATAAGGTCCTGGAGGAAATCATAAACTCTAAAAGGAAGAGCCCTGGTGGAGAAGATAAAAAGGGATTAGAACGTGAGAAGAGTAAGTTTTCAAAGACTGGTAGCCCAAGGGAGGAAGGAGGCTCGGGGGAGGAAGGAAGGTTAGGTTGTTGGGATGACGATGTGGCCCCTAGTGGGAATAGATTTAATGTTTTTTCCCCTTCTCAACCAATTATTAGGGAGATCAAGTTGATGACGATGTTAGCCCCTTCCTATCCTTATGAAAGTTTGCTACATTGGTAAGAACTGAAGAGGAAAACCAAAGGTGGAAAGAAGGCGGATGTTGGAAATGGCTCCAAAGTGGGTAGGCCTATGGGAAGACTTTTGAGAACAAGGGAGGTAGCTAGGAGAATTGCAAGTGGAAAGAAATTAAAGCTAGAGGATTCACAGAAGAGTAGAAAATGAAGTCCATGTCCTGGAACTTGAGGGGCATGAATATCCCCCAAGAATAGTATGCATTAAAAAAATATATTATGGATTTAAAATTTGATGTGCTTTTAGTCCAGGAAGTAAAGATGTCATACCTAACCTTTTCTCTTCTAGTTGATAGGATTTGGCCTGGGGAATCTTTTCTCTATAGTGAAGGAGATGGGGCCTATGGTAGTGTGGCTACTATTTGAAACCTGGGTAAGTTATCTGGCAACACTGTGGCTTTCTCTCATAAATATCTAGTGGTTTTGTTTACCTGGAACCATGTGTCCTGGTATTTGTATAATATGTATGCCCCCAATGTTAGGAATGATCATAGTAGGATCTGGGGGAAATATCCAATCTTGTGTTAGTGGATATGCGGTATCCTATTATGTGTGTTGGGGATTTCAATTCCCCCTTTTTCCCTCAAAGAAGCTTGGTGGTACTCATGATTACTTTGAAAGGATGCAAGATTTGGTAGATTTGATGAGAAGTAATGACTTGATTGATATTGATCTTCATGGGTTGGCCTTGACCTGGTCCAACAATAGTAAGGGTCAAAACCTGATTCAAGTAAGAATGGATAGAGGGATGATTTCTGGTAGCTGGGATATTTCTCTGATGGTGGGCCTTTCATACCTCCTCGGCCAGAACGGTTTCAGATCATTCCCCCCTGATCCTTGGCTCAGAGGAGAAGATTGGGAGTGGGCTTCACCTATTCTTCTATGAAATAATGTGACATTCCCACCCTGAGTTTAAAGAATGTATCAGACACTGGTGGAATGTTCATGTCAGGGGTTTGACCATGTTTAGAATCTCAAAAAAATACAAATGATTAGGAAGGAGGCCCAATGGTGGAGCAAGACGATGTTTGGTGATATAGTTAAGAGTAAAAAAGAGATAGAGGAAAAACTTAAACACTTCCAAACGGAGATGGTTGAAGGGGATGCCTCATAGAGAGTACACTGTAAAGAAGAATCGTGGAGAATGAAATAAAGGAGAATCTAAAGAGGGAAGAAATCTACTAGAAGCAAAGGTCACGGGTCCAATGACTCAAGGAAGGAGACAAAAATTTGGCCTTCTTCCATAGATCCACTTCTAATCATAAAAGAAGGAATACTATTAAATCCATAAGGAATAATGTGGATATGGAGTTGATTAAGGAGGACGAGATAGGAAAGTTTGTTGGTGATTTCTTTCAATAAAATTATAGATACCTGGTTCATGAGGATTCTGCTGAGATAAATAATAGACTCCTGGAAGCCATTCTGTCTGTCATTAGTGAGGTGAAGAATGAGGAGATGATGCGCCAAGTTTTGGAGGAGAAGGTTAAAAATGTTGTGTTTTCCATGGGTGCCTATAAATTGCCTGGTCTGGATGGTTTTCCTCTGGCCTTCTTCCAACATTTCTAGGAGGTGACAAGTATGACTTGTTCCATGCAACACGTGATTTTTTTAGGACAAGGAACATTTTGAAAAAAATTAATAATACTCATTTTGTGTTGGTTCCTAAGATTGTGGATCCAAAGAGGCTGGCGGAGTTTTGAACTATTAGCTTATGTAACACTATTTACAATATTCTCTCCAAGGTTCTCGCAAATAGGATTAAACCACTCTTAAGTAAAATCATTAATCCCAACCAAAAGGAATTTGTCTCGGGCCAAAAAATCCTGGATGCTGTGATAACCTCCCACAAAATCATTCTTTCTATAGAAAAAAGTAAGAATCCTGGGATGGCACTGAAGTTGGATATCTCTAAGGCTTATGATAAATTCTTTTACGATTTCTTGTACAAAGTTCTAAGAAAATTTGGTTTCCATGAAAGATTCATAAAGTTCATAATGGTGGGAGTGGAAATGGTGGACTTTTCTGTGCTTGTTAATGGCTCACCCTAGGGTTTGTTTAAACTGGAGTGGGGTCTCAAACAAGGTGATCCACTCTCCCATTACCTATTCCTGATGGTGGCGGAGGTGTAGGCTAGGAACCTTCTGGACTTGAAAAATAATAGAACTATTGTTGGTATTAAGTCAACTTCCACTCTCCCCCTGAGGTAATCGAGCAATTTTTGGATGACACTTTCCTCTTTAGGAAGTCATGCATTAGGGAAGCCAGGGAATGGAAAAAACTATTGAATAACTATGTTGTGATTTCAGGCCAACAAATTAATTATTGTAAGAGAAAAATTTACTTCTTTAAAACAGAGTATAGAACTCAATAGAAGATTTTAAAATGCTTAGGTTGTACAGGGGCCAAGCTTCTGAATACCTACCTTGGTCTCCCACTCATGGTTAAGGAGGTCTCAGATCATTTATGGAACACTATCCTGGAAAAATACAGAAAAGGTTGGATGAGTGGAATGGAAAAGTTCTCAGTAACATGGGGAAATTGCAATTACTATTGGCGGCTCTCCAAGGTATACCTGTCTACTTCCTTTCTCTCTTGAAAATCACTAAAAAGATGGTGGAAAAGTTAAAGCAGATTCAAACAAAATTTTTGTGGACGAGAGTGGAGGAAAAGGCTAGAATGAGCTTGGTTAGCTGGGAGGCAGTTTTTAAACATAAGGACAAGGGTGGCCTTGGAGTGCGGAAGCTGAAAGATTTAAACAAGGCCTTAATTGCCAAGGTTGGATCAAAGTTAATTAGGAGTTTGGTGGACTGGTGTAGAATAATGAAGGCTAAGTACTTCAAATCCTCTCACTTCCCTTATAGCCAAAGCTTACTGATGGGTTCTAAGATTTGGAATTTCATTTCCTGGTGCAAGTGAGTCCTAAAAATTGGAATGAAATGGATTCTGGGAAATGGCAATTAGATTAGATTCTGGGAGGATTGGTTGATAGGAGATAAAATCCTTGGTATGGATAGGTTTTTCCATAGCAGGGACCATCTTAAAAATTTATTTGGGAGTAGGGTGAAGGACTATATTACACATGATCAGAAATGGAAAAATTTAATGGAGGCTTATAATGACCAATCTTAGGTTCCCCATTTTGTTTCAAAGGTGTAGAAGTTAATGGAGGAGGTCAAAATCCCTATTTCTCAGATAGAAGACAAAATTGTCTGGTGTCATAACACGTCGGGGGAGATCATGGTCAAATTTGTGTACTTAGTCATCTCCAAGAACGTGCTAGATGAGAAAATGTGGAGAATGGTTTGTAATACCCAGTTGATCCCTAAAATAATTTTTTTCTGGTGGACGGTTATAAATGGAAAGATCCTCACTCTGGACAACCTCCAAAAGAGGGGAATCTATTTGGTTAACCGATGCGTGATGTGTAAAAGTTAGGAAGAGACCATAAATCATCTCTTAATCCACTATCCCTATGCTTTTAATGTGTGTTCAAGAATCCTTGCTAAGTTGTAGTTGAATTGGGTGTTCATGGAGAATGCCACTCAATTTGTGATTAATTTGAGGCAACATTCTAAGAATCCACTCATTTGTTTACTCTGGAAATTTATACCCCCGCATGTGTGTTGGAGCCTTTGGAAGGAGAGGAATAGTAGGGTGTTTCGTGGGGAGGAAGGTAATATTGAAGGAACTGTTACAACATTTGTTAATCTACTGATGGAGAACCTTGAGACTTCAATTACCTAACTCCCCCTATGAATGAGGAATTTTGTTTTCCTCAAGAATGGAATCTTTCTAAAGCCTTTTTTAATTTTATAATTCTAGGGTGTTGGCGAGGAGGAACACCCACTGGACTCCCCGGATGACACATTCTACAAAATTAATTTTGATGGGGCTTCTTGCTATGTGTCTACTGTAGGTGGAGGTATAATTAGGGATCATCTTGGGAGGATGCATATTGATTATGTGGTTAACCTTGGTAAGGTTACCAATAATGTGGCAGAGATTTTGGCCTTATTATGGGTTCTTAAAGTTGTTACTGTGGGAATCAAGAAGTTGATTATTGAGGGAGACTCCAAATTTATGATTGAGACTATCAAAGGTAACTTTAAGGCTATTTGGTGAATGTCTAGTCTATAGAAAGATATTTGGACATTCCTCCTGAGGCTTGAGGAATTAAAATTATAACACATTTATAGAGAAGGGAAGGTAGTGGCAAATGCGCTGGAAGACAATGGTCTTACCATTCATGGGAACAAGTTCTAGATAAATATAAGGTCACTAATGACGCATACCAAAGTGCTCATTGGGAGGGAAAGTACTATTAAACCCTAATGATGAGGTACATTGTTGGTAATTCTTATTGGTGGAGAAAGGTGGCTAGCAAAATCATGAGAAGTTGCAGGAATTCAAATTTCAAATGCAAAGACGAAACTAGTTTTAATAATGGTAACTCTCGGATAAGAGGGGATATTATTACCATATATGATCATTGTACGGGGGGTTTTAAGAGAAAAGATAGTGTGTATATTTGCACAAGATCCATGGTTAGTGAAAAGGTGACCAAGCTTTATCATCATTTCAATTCCAATATCTGTAATCATATTAATTTAAGGTAATTTATTATTTTTAAAATGCCTACTCATGTGAATATTACTTTCTTCGGTTCGAGTTACCATCTTTTCATTAAGGTAAATAGTGATGTCCTAATTGCCACTATTTGTGTGATGTTGGTTAGATGTAATGGTTTATTGAGCTAGGAAGGGTTCTTGACTGTGTTTAGTGTTAGGATCTTGGCTCGGATGTCTCTGGAGTATCGGGAGGAAGTGCAATTTTTGGAGTTTAGCACCGAGATGGGAGGGGATATGGTCAGGGTGGAACCATTAAAATTTGAGGATGGGTTTCTTAAAATCCCTTGTGCATTCATGTACCTAAAATAAGGTGGGCTCTTCCCTTAAATGGAAGCCATGAAGGGAAACAATGAAATTATCTCAATGTAGCTTGTCGATACTTTGGAAGATCGTAAGCTTACAACAACTAGTATCACCTTCAAGATAAATGAAGAAGTTATAGCTCAAGCCACAGGGTTGTCCTTGGAGGGAAGAAACTAGAGGAAGGTTAACAAGTGCAGGGATGACACTAGTGTTAATCAATTCTTCAAAAGAGTGGAGGTTCATATTCATTTTTGTGGGGTTTTCAAATGCGACAAGCTGCCTGGACCATGGAATAAGGTATGCCTAATTCTGATGAAGTATCTCACTCTTGAGGGTCATTTTGGGACTTGCTAGAATTACCATTTCCCTTTGATAAATCATTTATACTATAATGAAGAGATATCCATCCCTTTCTTTCTACATCATTCTTTGGAAGCTTTGATCATGGATGTGACGATTAAGAAAAGCATTGAGCAGAATTATTGTATCCTTCACTAGGGGCTTATCCGTCAATTGTATAATTTTCACCGGGCTCTTTGTCCTCCCAGAATTTTTTCCATGTAGGACATGACTACCATCCCTGCCAAAAACCCTAAAGAGGATGTTGTTTCCCCTTCTCAGTCTACATTGTCCTCTAAAACACCCATTCCTACAGGTAAAAAAACTAAAGATACCATCTTGGGTCCCGCTGATAAGGTGGGGGAAGTGCAGATCAACATTGAATCTACAGAGGGAGAAGATGATAATGAAAGCATGAGGAGGTCCCATAGAATTTCTTACAACTCCCATGTCAAGGAAAAGGTGGTGAGGAAAAGGTATCTTGAGGAGGATGAGGAAGAGGTGGATTTTGAGGGGGAAGAAGGGAGAAAAAAAGTGAAAATTGAAGAAAAGAACATGATGGGGAAGAAGATAAAAGGTAAGGAGGAAGAAAAATATGATAAGGGAAAGGGAAAATCTACCCTGACCATGGAGGGGGGAGAGAGAAGCTAGGAATCCAAACATGTGTCAGCTAGCTTCAAATTCAATTCAGTGGATTTTTGGGTAAAGAAAGTGGTGGGAGGAATCAATAAGGAGTCCCCTCTTACTGCTACTTCTCCTTTGGGCTTGCAGGGGCAGGATACCATTAAGGAGGATAATGAGGACATGAAAGAGAATGAGGAGGAAAAGGTTGGTGCCTTGAATGGCAGAAAAGAGGACTATAAGTTGAATCTGGATCAAAATAAGGAAGATTTACAGTTGTTGCAAGGTAAAGTCAAGGATATTGGAGCTAAGGAAGATTTACAAATGGTGCAAGGTAAAGTCAAGGATCTTGGAATTATTTTCAATACACAGGCGGATTTTTTTGTGAAGGTGATGCACTTGGAAACCACAACTCTTTAGCTCCTCCATTAGGAGAATAAGAAGACTTCAGAGACACAAAAGGATGAGGGGAAACTGTTCCAATTTATAGTGGAAGACTAGTTAAAGTTTGTGCTTAATGATGGGGGGAACAACCCCAAATGAATTTCTTTCTATTTTTTATGCTAGTTTTAAACTCTTACTATTGGTGGTGGTTGACATTTAAGGGCCCGTTAATTCCTATGTATTTTTATTATGGTTATCGTATGTCCAAGACTGGTAGTGGTAGGTTGTTTTAATCTAATATTTTATTTATTTAGTACTCTGTGTTTATCTTAGCTATAACTTTACCTACTGGTGATCACTATTGGGTTACCAGTTTTGGAGTTAATGTTTGTCCTCTTGCCACTCATATCATGTTTTTTTTATTTTAAAGAGAGGTATTGGTTGAGGGTGTATTGGTTCGGTCAGTGTGTTGTTAGTAGTGACACTTCTCGTGCTTGCTCTGTTAATTTTTAATAGGTCAGCTCCCTTGTTTAGCTGCTTTATTAACAAAAACATAAATGTATATTGAATCTTATCTTTAGGTTTATAATGCCAAGAAAGTCTAAAAATTTTTATGGTCTGTCAACATTTTGTCATATTTAAATCTTATATCACAATTATAGAAATTATTAAATTATATAAATTGATTTATTATTTTTATATGATATATTAAATTATTATCAGTAGACTGTAAAAAATAATTATAAGAAATATAATAGTTTAATTTAATAAATCACTATAAGAGGGCTCAAGAACGTCTAGCAGTCATTACAAGGCCAATTCAAGATATGGGTTTTCGAAAGCTCTTGGCAGAGAGGAATCCTAGGCTTCTAGGGATTTAGAAGAGTGGGGTCTTAGAGAGGAAACTTATTTGAAGCAGAAGGCTCATATTGATTGGTTTGAGGGAGGGGATAAGAACACTGCATATTTTCATAAATCTGTGTAGGCCCATCAAAATAGGAGTTACATTTCATCTCTAGTTAATTATGATGGTCTACAGTTCACTTCTTTGCAAGTTGTGTCTAGGGAAGCTATTCCATTAAATTCTAGTCTTTTTTCAAACAAATCACCTCCTACTGACAATGAGGAGAATATTATCTTGTCTTATATTCCATGTCTTGTGACCAGTGTGATGAAGGGCTCTCTTATGAGGCTGATTTCTATGTTTGAATTGGAGGAAGTGGTCTTTAGCATGCGTAAGGGAAAAGCTCCTAGGCCTGATGTATCTGATACTTCAAGTCTGAATATGTATGCATGATTATGTAGGTAAACATACTTAGAAAATGATTGGGGGTGTAGTGGATGTGTTTAAAACCTATGAATGTATAGACTTCATACAAAACATTCAACTCAGTTTATGTTTATAGACCCTAGGAATAAGTAATCTTTAGAGAAAACAATGGCCTTCTTTTCTTAAGCCAAATGAAACAAAAGCTATATTCAATAAAGTTCTATGAAAAAATATTAGATATTGTACACTAGATTATTTATGTATAAATATAAGAAGTACCAGATTGCACCATCTAGATGTAGTAGAGTTTGTCATTTTAATGAAACCCTATATGGATACAGAAAATCATTTACCATAAAAATTAAATCCTCTATGGGTATGTGCAAGAAGCTGAGGGGCCAAAAAGTGGCGATGTGAAAAAAATTACTTTTCACTTGTCCAAAAGTGCATGAAAATGTTTGTTGACTTTTTAGTAGGCCTGGGTATCAATACACCTGGGAAAAACCTAACACCAAAGCACAAGCCTAATTGGGTACCTGATTTTTTTGGGTACTTGATTTTTTCAACTACCTAATTTTTTCGGGTATCTAATTTTTTCAGGTACCGAAACCTAAGGCATAAATCAAAACCCGTGAGTCATATTTCTTATTTTTGTCATTACTTGCAGATTGAAAAATGGCTAGGTTTATCTCCTACATGATTTTTTTGGGTACCATATTTCTGCAACAATAAATTTGACTTTGTTGTATATATGATAAGTGAATTCTTTATATATTTTGACATATTTCTTTCATTTGTATGTTAAATGAAGTTTTTTTGGTTGAAATAGGGTTTTGTATTGATTTTTTTAATAATATATGAAATCAATTTGAAATTTATATTTATTTTTTATTTAATCAGACATGGCTGACAACAATGAAGAAAATAACCCTCCCCCACCAAATAACGATCCCCAAAACAATCCAGAACAACTTCAAAACCCTTGATCTTTAGAGGATTTGATACAAGACAATTTGAACACTATATGAGGCTTCCACAACACATATTATAATATACCTACATTAGGTCCCATACTTGCCACCTTAAATACTATTGTTGAAAATATTGACACACTTACACAACAACATAATGTTGCTCTTCATTGGTGTGATGATATGCATGCCCAATTTGATGATGGGCTTGACCATGATGGGATTGTGGTCCTTAATATAACTAAAGCTGATATATCCTCCCTTTTTGTTAATCCTAAAACCAGATTAAAAGTTGACCCCAAAAAGACCAAATTATCAATTAAATTATGCACAATCAATGCAATGTGTACACAATTTCGGGATCGCTAGTGGATGGTTTTTGATAAACCACCCCACAAAAATTTAGAGCTCCCTTTCTATTTTATAAAAAAATTGTATGCTGAGTTTGTGCTTGGTCACAATGTAAATTATTGGAGCATGACGCCCAACATGGGCATAGGTGGAGGAGCTCCTCAGACTAGGCCATTTTCCCCAACGTAAAAAGACCACTACCTTTGTCTCCTCATTGATGGCTCACCCCTCCTCCAATGCAGCATCCTGATATCATTGCAGATGCTTCCTCATAGAGTATTAGGTTCATTCACATGCTGAGTGATTAGTTGATCATCCAGACTAGGTCATTTTTGCCTCCTGGTGTGGATGATGTTGGCGCATCGACATCTGGTAGTAGTTCACATGTTTGTGTCCCCCATACTTGCATTATGTGTAAGAATTTGTGCCTCAGACCGCTTACCAATGCTGATACATATCAATAAATTATTGATGAGGAGGATACATGAGACACAGATACAAAGGCTACAACACCTCATGGAGCACCTACGTCTCATGAGAGTCATGAGGAGGGGTATGCAGAGCCATGGACTCATGTTGATACGGTAAGAGTAAACATTATTTAAATAAATTTGTCAAATGACCTATTTAATTTAAAAATAATTAATTAATTTATATTAGTTTTAATGTCCTGCATGCACTTATGTATATATATTTGGTCCATTTATGTTCATTTGATGACACAAGAGGAGTTGAGACAGGTGGATGACTCCACAATTTCAGCCATTTCATTTGGCCTTGACACCTATACAGTATATTATAAATTATGTACCCATTAGTTTTTTTTATATCATTTGGTGTACATGCTTAAATATCTATCAATTAGAGCAATAAAAATCATACATTTACTAATATATTCTCATCTTATTGTACTCTTGTAGGTATCAGCTCATGTTAGTGGGGGGCACGAGGGGGTTCCTTCTTCATGTGTCGATAAAGAAAAGGTAACTAAGTGTTTAATATTAATTATGCATGCATATGTATGTCATTTATGTGTAGTAATAAATATTTTACATGCACTTTATTGTATAGGGTGTGGCTTTTGACGATGTCCCGATATAGGTTCGGGAACCTAGGATGACAGGCATCTCGATTTGGAGTGATAGCCCGATTGTACGTAGATTTATATATTGTTATTTATGTTTTGTAATTAGGGTTATTATGATGAAGTACATTTATATATAATTGACTATCTTTTTGACTCTCATAGGTTACTCCCAGTGTGAGGGAGGCCCCACGAGAATCTTCATATCTTTTTTGACCCAACTCACTATTCTAGAGGAGAGATTAGTGGACGTAAGTTTTAATTTTAGTTCAATCAATTTGTAATTTTATTATGCTATCATCCTATTTTGTAAATTTATTACTCTATGTTTCACCTTGGGCGCCTACAACACTCTACTAATCTCATTTTTGCAAATATATATTTAAAGGTCAGAGTTGGTATTGGTGGCATTGTCCCTTTTCTATAAAGGGCTTATGTTAGGACACCTGATCGTGGTAGGCGACCAAGAGGCCAGGTACATATGATTGTATTCAGTTATAATTTATAATTAAATTAGTGTTTGAATTATGAATTTTATATATATATATATATATATAAACTAAACAATCTAACTTGGGTTTGAACTCTTTTTTGATGCAGGAACAATTAGAGCCAAATAGTTCTTCAAAGAAGCTACATTTTGATGATCCCCCTACAACATAGGATGTAGTTTTAGTTGTGGTTATTTAGAGATGCCACTTGGCAAATTTTGAGATGGCATATATGCCACATAGTACACCTTGAAATATTAAATTTGTAGACATTTTGAAATGGCATGTGCCATATTTGTATATGGAGATACTTTTGATACTTTCTATATATAGAACATTTTATTTTTAATGTTATATTTGTGTCATCTTTTGTATACACATGTATTATTCATGTTTATGGAATTGAATGGTGAAATTATATCTTGACTATGATTATGATCGTTATATCTTTAAGTTGTATTTTGAAGTTATATTTGATTATCGTTATGATTTAAATTATATCTTGTTGAGTATTAAAGATATAACAATCAAATATTTGGGTATAGGTGTCAAGGCCAAATGAAATGGCTGAAATTGTGGAGTCATCCACCTATCTCAACTCCTCTAGTGTCATCAACTGAACATAAATGGACCAAATATATATACATAAGTGCATGCAGTCATGGGTATATCTTGTAACAATACCCAAATCCTTCCTTCAATAATGCATCAACTTCTCGACCCAACCCACTTTATTAATAGTAATTTTTTTTATAGAATTGGAACTCATGGCTTTCACTATTAAACCCACATGAGATTCATGGTTTTCACTGCTCAAAGAAGCCTTACAAATCTCTTATTCTAATCCCAAATACCACACTTTACTTTTCAAGTGTATGGATCCAAATTATAAAAAATCTCATGTCCAATCCAATGGCGTATAGAATTTGAGTTATAATAATACCAGATGAATTTTAACATCAAGATTTAATCTTCAAACTATAAAATCCATTTAGTTTTATAAAATATTCAATGATCTAAGCACAATTTCTCTTTGCACACAAGATTCAACAGGCCACACCACTATAAACAGCAAATAAGGAACAATGCCTCCTCAAGTATCCCTAAATAGACATTGCCTTCTTTCTACTAATATGTAAAGTTTAATCAATATGTTCTTTAAGAAAAGAATTCATAAAATATGGACACTATAGTTACATCATACATTGAGTGAAAATAGATCTTACTAAAAACAAGTATCATACTTTGACAAAAGACAAATATATTTATGCATAAACAAAAAACATTAATGATGAACATCCAAAGTGAAGGAACTAGAAAATATTTGTGAGTAGAAGATCTAATTCTTTCAGGTCAGCCTTGCTCTAGTTTTACCAAAGAATCATTTCCTTGTTTCTTAAGAGATTTATGGACATAATTCTAGTATAAACAAAAGCACTATGATAACTGAGTTATAAGAGCCATATGAGGAAAAATAAATCACAATTTTGATAACATGTATTGCCCTCACTATTCTTGATAAGATGTATGAATGCACAATGATTTATAAAGGATCCAATGACAAGAGATCTATTTGTAGGGAGAAATGTAGAGTTTAATGACCATTTCCATATGTAAAGACCAAGAGTAGAGAATAGAAGATGTTGTTGTCATGAAAGATCAAATTAGACCAATCAAATATGAAGACAACGATTGTAGTCAAATACATGATTTAAGGAAATAGAGCACAAAATAATGGTGTAGTAGTGTATTGTTACAATGTAGTAATATGAAAAGGGTCTTCAGAATTAGAACAATGAAGGATGATGGTTTGTAGTGCTGAAAAAATAGAGGACTGTCATGACAAAGATTAGAAGAGAGAACAATGAAGTTTCATTGTCACAAAGCACAATGAAGGGATGTAATGCTCTTAGAAATTTAGAGATATTCTTTCATGGAGTCACAATATGCAAAAAATTTGGGGTAGGTTTGTGAAAAGAATCATTGAGACCAATGAACAAATAAAAGGCATAAAAAGGTATGACTCGTGTAGGAGAGAATGTGAAGAAATAGTGATAAGAACACATATTAAGAAAATAACAAAGTTCAGTTATATTTATAATAGCATGATTTATAGGTGATAAAATAGTGCATTAAAGAGAGCTTAAATCAAGGATAATGAAAATAAATAAATAATATTGAATTAGAGTTGATGGAGCAGACGGTTCAAGGCCAGGACAGACAGTTTGAAAGATACACTATGAAGCTAATTTCAACTGACCCTCACTGCAAGTTTTGGCATCGACTAAGACTGCCTTGCCAAATTCAAATGAAGTGGAATCACCCAAAATTGAGAGAGATTATTATAGACCTTGACAACACGATCTCATAGACCCTAACAGTTTGTCAATACCTATCACGAGGTTCAAGATACAAGCCTTGGAAGATCGCTAACCAATTGTGCTTAGTGAACCTTGAGGACACTTGGGTCGAGCATGGTCGTGAGAATTCTAGTTACTCTATGGGTGGAACAGGGTTTTCAATAGCATTCACCTGGACAACCAGAATCATTGGATGCCAGGATGGACGGTTTGAAAGATATACTATGGAGCTACTTTCAACTGACCCTCACTATAAGTTTTGGCATCAACTGAGATTGCCTTTCCAAATTCAAATGAAGTCAAATTGCCCAAAACTAAGAGAGGTTGTTGTAGACCTCGACAACATGATCCTGAAGCCCTTGATGGTTTTTTTGATACCTCTCACGGGGTCTAGGATACAAGCCTTAGAAGATCGCTGCCCAATCATGCTTAGTGCACCTTGGGGACACTTGGGTCGAGCATGGTTGCGAGTGTTCCAGTGACCCTGTTGGTGGAATAGGGTTGTCACTAGTATTTAACCGACCAACCAAAGCTGATGGAGCAGACGGTTTGATGCCAGGACTGACAGTTTGAAAGATACACTAAGGAGCTACTTTCAACTAACCCTCACTACAAGTTTTGGCATCAACTGAGATTGCCTTGCCAAATTCAAATGAAGTCCCTATGACCCCTTTTGACACATTGGAACACTCAAGTGTGTCCCAAGAGGTTGTAGGACCCCTTGGGATACATGTGAGTGTTCCAATATGTCC
>MU224789.1:1886250-1906985 GCA_018584345.1 Thuja plicata | reverse complement strand
TCAAGAAACTGAAAAAAGAATTAAGGAATTTTTCTTCAAATGATTTGGGAGAAGTAGTCAAAAAGTTGAATGAAGAAAATTCATCTCTGAAGGATCAGATTGAAGAATTAGATGAAAAGCTATGTAACAATGAAGATGCCTATGATGATCAAGTCAAAGTGAACAAGTAGTTAGATGAAGAACTAAGACAAGCAAACATGGAAATCTTGGAGCTAATAAAAAAAAAAGATAAGATGGAATCTGAATTGATTGCTGCAAAGAACCATATTGACAAGTTACACACAAGAAAGGATCTGATAGAATCACAGTTGTATGCTCAAAAGGTTAAAGGAGATACTAGCAGTATAGGATACAATGAAGCACAAATTCAGATTGATACCATGCGAGAAAGAATGAAAGCACCAAAGGACATAATAGATACTAAGGAGATTGGAAATCATACTAAAGACAATGTTGAACCACCTAAGGATGAATGAAAGCTAGTTGACCGTACTTGTTATGCCTGTAAAAAGCATGGACATATTGCAAGGAATTGTAAAGAGGTAAGATCCTTCAATGGTCACTATTATTCATGCAATAAATTTGGTCATAGAGCTATGAATTGTAAAAAAAGTTAGAAGAAAAAGAATTAGAATAAACAAAGAAATCAGAATCAGAAAAAACAAAGAAGTTACCCTCAAAAAAATGTTAGAAACCCTCAGAACACTACATGTTAGATATGTAATTACAATGGACATACAACCAAGCAGTGAAACATGATGAATAATAACATCAGACCTCCTATCATTTGTCACTCATGTGAAAAAGTTGGACACATCTCTAAGCATTGTAGATCTAGAGCGCAGAGACAGGAAAGCCCTAAAAAGTCAGAAGATTTATTATGGGATGAGGCAGGAGAAATCAAATTTGTGAAAGATACAGAAGATACGAGCAAGATCTGGGAAGAAGTAAAGAAGGATAACAATGTTAACAGTATAGTAGATGCATCTGCTGTGGATGAATCTCCTATTTTTGGTTAGATAACCCTCATGGTCATAGGGGGATCTTGATAGGCTCTAAACCCCTACACGGTTGGTATACTCACCATCTGAGTATGCACCTTGGATTACAATTGTTTGGTGACACTGTGATGCAGTATGAAAGAGAACACGGTCTAAATTTTTATCAGGAACAAGAACAAAAGTTACAGTTGCTTTCTGTGTCTATGCGAAAAGTATTAATGGCAGGAATCTACTTTGAAATCACCAAGTCCTCACTTGCAGTCAGAATAAATGATTCAAGATCATAGAAGCCCTAGCAGTTGTACTGTTAATGCATTACAGTTATTCTCAACAGCGAAGAAAGGAGATTGATAATTTTTCTTTGTTAAGAAAAGTCATTCGAGTTTGAAATGAAGCCCAAGCACGGACACGTCGTTTCAGAAATTAGTTGAAAACTTACTTAGCAATCGAGTAAGCAGTTGGATAATCAAAGGAGCACTTGCAGTCGAGTAGCAAAGAATCAAAATTACATTCTTCAGAAGAGATTGATATCAATAAACTCTTTGAAACATCTTGCAAGTGATTTATCAATATGCTTCAGTGCATGAATTTCATGAAGAAGAGTGGGTCAAAATCTTGTTGAGCAGTGGTCCTTGTGAGAGTATCAGTTTAGCCGTTGGAGATTTTTTTTTTTGGAGCTGACCTGATGTTATCCTTGGAAGCACATACTTATTATTGATCATCTAAGTGTGAATAAAATAAAAGAGTGTTCACGTAAGAGAATAATTGATTGAAGATACAATTTGAAATATCATGTGAAGAAGAAAATAAAACTATTATGACAGGTCCACAGGATTCTGCGCCCATGGCCAAGGACATGGAGGATACATTCATGGTTTATAATGTTGAAGTATCAATGGCAGAAATGGATATTGATATAGACAAGTTTGAAGAAACATTTGTGAGTACTCAAGAGGCTGATATTCTTTATATTAGAAAGAAGATATATTGATTTAAGATATCACAGAAAAGGAAGCAGAAAAAGAGAAGACTGAAGTGATGGACAATTCATCATCATTGTTGTCAAGTTTGACACCCATAACAGACTTAGACTCACGGGGAGTAAATAAGTAAGGGGGAGTATATAATATAAAGGATTCATGAAAAATAGATCAGATATTGCAGAAGAGAATTATATGAAGAAGAGACTTAGTGAATAGTTTAACAACTTTACACTTGATCTTAGTTCACTCAAGGTTGGTCAAGCATCCTTGAAAGAGTTTGTAGAAAAAGGCAGAGAAGATAATATCAAAGGGGGAGTAAAATAATGGATAGAATATGGATTATGTCATATGATCAAGGTCCTAGCATAGACTTGGAGAAGATGGAGAAGCTACAATATGCATTATGTGCCCATCTATAGATTATTGCATTTTGGGAGAAAGAGATCCAGAAGTTGCAGATTGCATATCCAGATGTGTATGCTGTGTAAGTACATAGAAGAATTTTTGAGTAACTTTATCATTAATGTAAAAGGGGGAGTAGAGTATGAAGAATATGGAGTCTGGTATATGATAAGAGGGAGATATAAGATAGAGAGTTCTTGTATAAGAGTACAGATAGTAACTTCACCATATTCCTTTGTTGCCATTAATGAAAAAGGGGGAGATTGTTGGAAAGTTAAATATACTAGTGTATATGACTCTATTTAGTGTTTTCCTTATGGAAACAAAGTCATATGAAGTGTTAGAGTCAGCACACATTATCAGAAGATCAGAAATTGGCTTAAGTATAGAAGACTGGACAGTTAGTAGAGTACTAGAAGAACAGAGCATTAGTGCATGTGCATATGACCGAGTTAGGGAATATGCCTTTGAAGATAACCTTGTAAGTATGTATTAATGCCAAGTCTAAGAGAGCATGATTAGATGTTCAAGTATGAAGAAGATATAGCCATTTGAAGAGGTACAACCAGTGAATGCCAGAATAGGACAAAGATCATGGAAAGAGCCAATAGAGATTGTTTGGTATAGAAGTTGCACCTATCCTCAGGACTTGCACCTTTGGATTAGTGATTTTTAGTGATCTCATCATGTGTGGTTAAAGGCATATGACTTGATTCATCCAAAGAAAGAAGTTAGAGCTAATTTGGCGGAGCAGACTGTGTGAAGAGACACATCTGTTCAGTTTGAGTAAAGCAGTTGTAATTGAGGTTGTGCCGACTTAATGAAGGGTTGCGTGCTTATTTAAGTGATAAAGATAGTTGGTAAAAGGTTTCCTAAAGCTGACATGTTCATTTCCCTTAAGGAAGTAATTATAGAAGGTAATTTTTAATCAGAGAAGTTGTGAAAGCCAGAGATAACAAAAGTAGAGTAGAGTGTTAAAACAACAAAGCTATATTTGTCATATGTTGATGATACAAATATTGAAGTAGAAGATTTTAGAGTGAAGATAATATTGTTATAGTTATTTACAAGAGTTTAAAGCATCAACACATAAAAGGAACTGATCAGACAAGAAGTGTCACAACAGTAGTTCACCTTGCAGATAGAGTGTGTATCGAAGATCCAGAAAGTTGTAGCTTTCACCATTTAAGAAGTGAGCTCTTGGATAGTGAGTCCTTGGATAGTAATTCCACCACACCTAACAAGGTTATTTTAAAAGACTCCTAACAGGGTCCGACCCTTAACAAGGTCACTGTACTTCATACATTGTAAAGACAACTCCTAACAAGGTTAAGGATCTTTTAACAAGGATCATAAGAAACTAGTACAGAATATTTATGGGTACTAATTCCCACCGGGGTTTTCACCTGCATTAGGTTTCCTCGTAACCATATTTGGTGTTATGAGTTGTGTATGATTATCTTACTTGCATTTACATTCAGTTCAGTACTTAAGCATTAAAGTTAAGATTCAAGATAATAAGAAAAAGTTATAATAGATTGATCACCGATTCACCCCCCCTCTCAGTGATCCTAAACCTATCAATTTGTTAGATTACTAATGACATTTTTTAGAATATGTATGTATGATTTGATTGTTCAATGATTTTTATAGATTTCTTAAATTAGTTAGATTAATTATGACATGTGTTAGTTCTAGAATGAGTTAGAATACTTATTGTCCATTAGTTACATGTATTAACTTGTTTTTTTATGATATATGTGTTAGTTCTAGAATGAGTTAGAATACTTATTTTCCATTAGGTACATGTATTAACTTTTTAGTTTTTTATGATATTAATTCTAGATCCCCTTAAGATATTTGTTAGATTATTAATGGCATTTTTTAGATTAATTATGTAATCATCTAATCAAATCATATCATCTAATCAAATGAAACCATCTAATCAAATGAAACCATCTAATCAAATCATAACATCTAATCAAATGAAACCATCTAATCAAATCATACCATCTAATCAAATGAAACCATCTAATCAAACTAGCTAATCAAATTAAACCATATAATAAAATGAAACCATCTAATCAAATCATCTAATCAAATCATAACATCTAATAAAATGAAACCATATAATCAAATCAGCTAATAAATATATGTCTTGAATCATAAACTGAAAATTTCAAACATATAATAATGACATATATAAAGAGTCTCAAATCAAAGATCTGTGCAACATGTCCTAAACTAGGGAGTCATCCAGGTGTATGTGAACAGAGTGACCCTCTGAACGACTTCCATGACTATCCTCTAGTTGTGAAGCAACAACTGATCCCTGCGAATATAAATGCATGTAAATAATAATATTAATGTAAAATACTTGAAACATTATAAATGCATGTTTAAACTTACCTATATTTAAAACTTACCTAACCACTAGTACGTGTCACATCTACTAAATCTCTCCTATGAAGATGCTCTGAGCCAACACTAGAGGTAATGTGCTCATCCTGAGTGTCACAAGCATCCTCTGGCTGTGACGCAACAACTGACCCCTAAAAATTTAGTACAACAGTTGGTTATATATATAGGTGCATAGTAATATATTATGTAAAGTACAAGTGTACACATAAATGTACATGTTACAAGTGTACACATGCATGCTTAAACCTACATGCATATTTAAAACTTACCTGGCCACTAGTAGGTGTAATATGAAGATGCTCTGAGTGCACACTAGAGTTAATGTGCTCTGCTAACTGTGCCTACAATATATTATACATTGAACAAACATCAATACACATATCTATAATTAATTATTCACTAAAAATCTTGGAAAGGAGAAAAGAAAACTTTATATACTTGGGTCTCAGGACCAAGAGGATCATCAGCACACTACACCATCATATCATCAACCGAAATAATATCACCCACACCACCTCCAGTCCTGAACATCTCTAATAATGAAGAGTGTAGGGGTGTGTGTAGCTGGGAGGGGATTTCTGTAGAGCTTGAATAACCAAGATGAAATTAAAAATCCATAAATGATCCAACATCACTACTAGTGTCCACCTGACTAACCCACGCAACTACTCATCAAATGTGTATAGGCCCTCAGTTGTGATGTCTACATAGTGTTGTGAACTATGTCATGCCTGACTAGATGGTGTGTCCGGTATCGGTTGAACTATAGGACCCAGTGTAAGTCTGATGACATCTCTTTCTGAATGTACTTAGATCCTCTGCGTGTTTGCAATATAAGAGTATGACTGTAGGAGATCCTCCAAAAAGTAAAGTGCCACATCCAAATGACTATGATGGCTAGAAAGTGCTCGTATCTCTCTAGGTGGAGGAAGACCTGCAACTCTATATGCCTCATCATCGACCCCTACAGTAGTACTATATGAAGCCTCATTAGACAATCTTCCTCGACTTGGTCTAGTCAAAATATATCTGCCCACTGTATTTGAAGTGATGGAGGTGGTTGTAAATGATCTCCCCTATCCTTTCCACTACTCCCCTCTAGGAATCAATGACCACTCTATCTGTAGTAGCAGCCATCATCGGTGCCACTGCTGGAGTCCTCTACCCAACTAGCTCTCTATGAGTACATACAACTTGAGCATCCCTATGATACTGATCACAGTTAGCGAATCTACCACTCCCCTGAACGTAACATCTGGGAAGATCTAAATAGTTGACCATGAGTCCCAAATGGAACTCAATGTATAATTCCTGTGAAAAATATAATGGAATATGGTCATTATTGGGATAATGACCACGTGCTGCAAGAAAATGAGGGTATATCATGCATGCAATCTAAGGAATCTCACACTGTGTAACCTGATATGCCATCACCTTGGGACTCCCCTCATAAAATGGGAAAACCTCTCATTTGATGATTTCCTTGGGGACATGGCTTTGGACCATCTCCAAGGATACATCACCTGATACCTCAGCTCTCAACTCTCAAAAAATAGTATCAACAACTTGTGGTGTGAAGGAAGACTGGGATCTCAATCTAGCAGCCATATCCTCCAAACTCCTCAATATAGTGACATGAATATTATATATGCCATCTGGCTCAGATGTACAGATGTTCTCTCTAAGTTGATCCATCTCTATTTGAGCGGTCTGAAAAATAGTCACCAGATCAGGAGTGCGAGGTGCATCCTAACCTAGTACATCATGGGTTGGTACATATTGAGTGGACATCTAGATGTAACATACATGAAAGCTAAGTGTTAACAATTAAGTACTTGATTACATGTTATAATTGCATGTAAAATGGAAACAAATATAGATGAATATAGAAAATTATAGTTAAATTTACAATACTAGGTCACATAATTGGTATTAATAGGTCCTAATACTCTAATTATGTCTTAAGGGGTCCTAATAAAGGTCTTAAGAGGTCCTATTAGGTCTTAAGGGTCCTTGGATGTACTAAGGGGTATTAATAGATCTAAAGGGTCCTTGGATGTACTAGTAGGTCTTAAGTCCAGTCTTATTAGGTCTTAAGGGGTCCTATTGGGTCTTAAGTGGTCTTATTATAGGTTTTAAAGATCCTAAGAGTTCTTAAGGAGTTACATATCACAATAGGGGTCCTATTAGGTCTTAAGGGTGCTTAGATGTACTAAGGGCTATTAATAGGTCCTATTAGGTCAACTAAGTGGTCTTATTATGTCCTAAGGGGTCTTATTAGGTCTTAAGGGTCCTATTACATCTAAAGGGTCCTTGGATGTGTTGGTTGTATTTCCTGTTTTGAAATCTTGCTGTAAAATTTTTGAGTTCCCAGTCAGATTCTTGCATAAATGTCAAATCCTGTCAAGTGCTATCAAAATTTCTCTGCAAATATTGATCCATGAGTCTTAAAATCAGTAAGAAGTGTGAAAAATCCTCTATCCTAGGTCATTTTTCATTCATAAAAAGAGAAAACCCTAGTGCTTCATAGTTCACTTCTATTTTATAGTTACCTTTTTTAGAAAATCTAAGTCATTTAAGTCATGTGATATTTTCATGTTTTAATGTTAGTCGTGATGTCTCTTTAAGCTTTTAGAATATTCCATTTTTCTTTGAGACTTAGCACAATGATTGGTCATGTTTTCTCATAAATAAATAATATGCTTTCAAGGATTAAGTAATTTAACGTTGACCATTGATTCTGATCCTGATCATGTGGTTTGCGCAAAGTCTCATTTGAAACCCCAGAGTTAAGAAATCCTATGGAAAATTTGAGTTTCTTCAGTCACAGAGTCTCGCAAACAAATCAGAGTTAGAGCTTGGTTTTATTTTCATTCAGTTGTGAGATCTCCAAAGAAAACAAGGGTTAAGTTAAATGTTGTGAGATCTAGTGACTACCTTCCAATTCAAAGTTAATCTAATGGCCAACGTTTCTTGCAAGATAAAATTTTAGATGAGAAAAATTTCATGAGATTCAGTGACTATCATCAAATTGAAGAAAGATCTAAAGGTTGGCATTTAATCTCAAAATAAACCTTGAGTTAGATGATTTATTCAGCGAAAATGAGATTTAGTTAATCGCTAAGTCTCCATGAGAACTGTGGTTAGTAAAGGGTAAGTCAAGGCTGTGTTGAAGTTTACAGTGTGAAAATATGAACCATAGATGAAAGATCTGATGGATGGCATTAAGTTTCTGATAGAAGTCAAAAACTCAAGAAATGTTTAGCAATTGAGAGGTAAAGATGTAGATGTTGACACATTTTTAAGTCATTCTAGAGATTTGCGGTCACTGTGAAATCTCAGAATAAACCTATGGTTAACAAACCTATTTGGTGACTTGGAGAGAGATTTAGTCAAGAAGTTTCATGACAAACTATAGTTAAAGATAAAGATTAAGAGATTTCACGTGAACTGTTGGATTAAAAGTGATCTAGTGGTAGTCGTGAAGTCTCTAATCAAACACATAAAGTACAAAATGGATGAGAAATTTCATGTGAACCATCAGATTGAAAGAAGATCTAACAATGGTTGCATAATCTCTATTGAAAATCATGATTAGTAAAATCTTTCAGTGACTTCAAATTTCTATAGTCACGTAGTATCAAAAGAAATCAAAGGTTAAAAAAGAGTTACTCTTTATCTTTAGTCATGGAATCTTAGAATAAAGAATGAGTTAAGTGAATCTGTTCAGCGACTAAGAGATAACAATTGATCGTGCGATGAGTGTTAAATATCATGACAAAACTAGAGTTAAGGCTAACTCTCAGTGACAAAGAGATAAAGCAGTCGCATAGTCACTAAAGAGAACTAGACTGTGAGCAAGGTAAAAGTAAGAGTTTTTTCCCACGCCATGATGTATAGTCATTAGTTAATAAGGACAAGAGGATTGTGATAGAATATAAGAAGTAGATAAGTTGTAATAAATTGAGCCAATCATATCAAGATGAGAATTTATTTTGCATAAAATAAGGTTTGATGATTACTCTGATTGGCATTTTTCAAAATGATAACCTGTCAACCTCAGGCACCCCGGCTAAGAGAAATTGATATCAAAGCATGTAGAAGTAATGGTAGAAGTGACTAAATAGTGAATTTATGATTTTGAATAAGATTTGTGCATTGATTTCTCTAAATAAATAAGCATTAACATTTCTCATTTTAGTTTACCAGAGTCCTAGATTTCAGAGCTAAAGATTGCATAAGTGATTAAGTGCTTTTAGAAGAGTAGAATTGTCCATATTGCAGAGTGAGGAAACAAGAGTTTGATCAATATTATCCAGTTCAGAGAAAAAAAAGATGAGTCAGACAGTGAGTGTTATTTCAACCAGTGGAAAGACTGGTGATGTTGATGATGATCAAAAGGGGAAAATAAACTACTCTGATGAGTTTGTGGCTCTCCTACCAGGAACAAATCAATAAAAAAAGGTAAATGATGAATACCTTGGTGATAAAATGGCTTATGCTAGAGATGCTAAGACTTTTTATTGTTCTAGATACCATTTATTTATTTATTTTCACAAGAATAGTGATGGTCCTATTCCTGTGTCAAACCCTTGGGCTTTAGGATTACCCAAATTGATAGTTCCAGATGTGTTTGTAGATGTAGATTTATTACTAGAGTTGGCTAATAGGTATGATACAATTTGTAAAACCATCAAGAAGAGTGATGGTACAACCCTAGTAACTCTAGATAGGGCTTCCTTTATGAAAGATTTCAATATGTATAACCCCTTCACTACAGAGATAGACTTGAAAGACTTAGTAGCTAGGTATACAAGGGAGGCACATGTTGTAGAAAAGTTGATTCAAGGCCATATGCCAAAAGGAACTAGAAATTACATAACACCCATTCCTAGTAACACTACACCCTACTTCTACAAGGATCTATCCTTTTAGATGAAATATATTTACTATGGCCTATGTAGAGTTCTAGGAGTTGATGGGGGAAGAGAAAGGATATCCTCTGATATTATGATGATTGTTTTGGACTTGTAAATTACACATGTCAGCACAGACTGCAGCTACATCCAATATGTGATTGACAGAATGCATCAAGGGTTTGTAGATATCCAAAAGAAGGAATCCAACCCTAAATTTCTATATTATTCTCTATTGATGCATTTGATTTTATTTTATAACTTCAATATCATGGATCAACCAAATTTGAGACCTAAAAGATTTTATCAAGGTCAATCCAACCCTATACAACGTTGGTTGAGGGTATGGAATTATAGATCTAGGAAGAATGAATTCTGTGATTTCCAAAATTTGATGGTATATCCCTTATTAAGCAGCTTGGGAGTCAACATGACTAGACTTCCAATCAAATTTTTGTAGCTTCTCAGACCCTTTAAGTTTGTTGACAAGTGGAATGGATACCACAACTAGGGAGACTTCTACTATAAAAGGGATTTTACTTTGATAAGAGTTTATGGTTTCTCCCAACCACCACATATTTTACCATACCATGTACCACCAAGAATTGATGTTATGGAATTCATATGGAAACTAATATTGACTGATAAGGAGCTTTTTGATCCACATATAAAAGGGATATTCCCACCTTGGCAATTTTAAGTTTATGATTTCACAATTGGCAAGATGGTATATGTTTCAGTGAACATATGGTTGGGTCACTTTAGGATGAGTGTAGCCCTATATAGGTATATTGATACAAAGGGTTTTATATTCAATGAAAAGAAGCTCTTACTTTTGGAAATAATTGGAAGCATGTACTGAGAGGGGAGGGGTAAATCAATACCTCTAAATTTTTTTATCTCTTTTAACCTTTATCCATTGTATAATTAGTTGCATAGCCAACCATCTTTTCTATAATATCTTTGTGTAAGATATATCAATTCATCAACTTAATCAAACATGTAAACATTCATAGAAACATTAACTTAATCAAACATGTAAACATTCATAGAAACATTCATGAAAGTAATTGACACATAACACAAGATATGGTAATATAGAAAAACCCTGGATGGGGCCAGTTAAGGCTTACAATTTGATCACTTTTGATGATCTACCTTGTTAGGAGTATTATGTGGAGAATTTTTAAGGTCTACTCTATTAAGATCTTTAGCAACACTATTTAGTGTGCACTCGGTTAAGATATTTATAATAGGATTGTTAAATCTACCTTTCTTGAAAGGATTTCTTCTATTTGCTAGACTTGTTAGAATGCAGACAAAAATACTCATTAACCTAAGTGTATGCAATCTAACAATTGATGATTATCGATCCATTACAAATCACATGTATAGATGTATCACCTAATTTGATTAATTAATACCTTTGTTTTTTGGTAGCCTCTGTTCTTGGTTCTTGATAACCAAATTCATCTTTTTTTGTTCTGCTTCTTGAAACTCTCAGTCTAATCCATAAATGTGCTCGTTGGCTACATTCATCCTCTCATCCTCATTAATGAATGATTATAAAATCTATTTATAAGATAGATTGACCTAATATAGTTTCACGTATTACAACTTAACTCTATGATCAAAGGTTTACAACTTGAACTTGATCTCCTAGTCTTCATGTTATTAATCAGTTAGACTGATTAAAGCAATTAAAATAATAGTTCTTGTCCCTCAAGTAATAGTTTTAAAAAAATCAAGACTCTATAAATAGAATATAGTTGTTTTATCTGACGTAGAAGTCAAATCCACTTTTCTTGGGATTTAACTAACTTTCGGTGTCTTATACTCAGTTTTCTCTAAAATCAGTTTGACTGTCTTTCAGTGTTCCTTGGTTGAACTATCCTTTCAGGTTCCTCTCTTGTCTAATCTCTTGGTTTTCACTATATTCTACTCATCGGGTTCCACTATCGATTTACTCTTGTCAGGTTCCACTTTATCATCTTCGGGTTGCACTTTCAGTTTACACTACAAAACTGTATTGCCGAGCTTCTCCTTGCTTAGAAATTTTGGTTTTAAACTAAAAACCTGACTTTTAGTGTAGTGTAACCAATGGATTATTACAATGGTGTTCTCTTTGCATACTAATGGAAAAACTTTATGTTATCAATCTCCCCTTTTGACATTAGTATCAAAAACTGATATGTGCAGAATAATAACAAAGTTTATAGTATTTACATCTTGTATATTACTTAGTCATTTAATGACTCCCCCTATGCATATGATGGTATAGTATAGTATATGTGTATGTACACTTGTCTTTATACTATCTCTTCATTTTCCCTTTGTCCTATATTTCATTTTCCCCTTTTTGCTTCCTTTTACCCATTTTACTATATGCCCTATACATAATCCTTTTCCCCCTTTTTTGATATTAAGGGAAAAGGTGTATACCTATAGCTTATCAAAAATATGAGAGTGAGAGGTATTCATTTCTTTCATCATATTCTCGCATTTATCCTTTAAATTCTCTAGATCCATATGCTCTAATGTGATCCGGGCATGCATGTCATAGATGGTGTCTGTTACAGACATCTCAGGGGTGGCAATAAGTTGCCTTGCTGAACTTAGGTGTGTTTGTAGAAGTGTGAGGTTTGGTAATAGTAGAGACTATATCTTGGTAACATTCTCTCTGAACTATGACACTGATTCCCAAAGTTCTTGTCTTAACCGTTGGATCTCAATGATCTTCTCATAATTCAATTTGATTGCATTTCCATCTGTGGTTAGACTTTTAGCACTTGCAGTTAGATCAAAATTGATCTTTGAAATCTTGTCATTGTTATCCTTTATAAATTTCTCTAGAATGCATAGCTTTTTTATTAAGGAAACAACTTTAGTAATGATTGCATCTAATTCATTTGATAACTCTGAAAGCTTTACCTTATTCTCTACCACTTCTTGGCTGATCTTTTCTTTCAGTTTGTATTAAAACTTCTGTTATGCTCATTCCTTAATTGCCTTTTCTGCTTCTACATTTTGTGTTGTGATGGCTTCGGTGAGGATGACAAGTTGATCTATAATTGGGGCATTGTGATCAACATCTATTTCCAAAACTGTCAGGATCAAGATGTCCCTTGTGTTCTCCAGTACCAGTGAATCTTGGTCTTGTTTCTTAAGCTTCTCTTGCAAAGCTTTCCTCTAAAATATTTATCCACATTCTTGGAGTGATTCAAAATCTAATGTAGTTGGGTCACACTTCAGAATTTCTATGATCTCATCAAGTGTGACTTCCAACTTGTTCTTCTTTATTTTCTTCTTCTTTTCTGATCCACCTATATGCAGAACCATAGCTAGCTTCTTTGATTGGTATGATGTGCTACTTGATGGCTTCTGAGGTGTTGTACCTTTCTTGTTTCTCAGTGTTTTCCTATTAGTTGTCTGAGGACATCTCCTTTTCAACCTTTGGTGTATCTATAGCTTCACCGTTGGGTCCTTTAGTGTGGTATCAACTGTCTTATCTTTCTCATCTTTCTCTTTTTGTTGCAGTTCATCAACATCTTTCATCTGTGCATCTTTGTCGGTGGTATCTCCATATTTTTTTTCTTCATCGATGACATTTTGTTCATCGGTTGTGTTGTTCTTTTCTTTAGATGTTTATTTTTTCTCATCATTACCCTTGTCCTCGGGTACACTTGCATTAGGCTCGGGGGTCTTCTCCTTGTGTGAGATTATATTGATTTCTTGAATCAATAATGGTATCTAGCCTGGTATGTATACTTATGTAGCATCAACTGTAGTGTCTCATTCATCAGTTTGGTCCTTGACAACAGTGACATCTTTATCTTTTTGAATTTCAATTGAAGGATCATCGATGATGTTAATAAAAATATTGTCCATAGTAGTGTCTAACCATGTTTCATCAGCAACATCCATATCCTTGTTGCCTGGTGTATTCAATTCTTCTTTGTCCAATTCCACTCTTGTGACATCTTCATCTATGATAGTAAATTTTTTGGTGCTTTGTTTAGCTAGACAGTCATGTTTGTGTGTCTCATTTGTGAGAGGTAAATTTATCTTGGTGCTTGCCTCCTCAGTAGGTTGATTGAATATTTTAATCCAATTTTTGTTATTATCCTTCTCTATCTCTATAAGCTTTCCCTGTAGAACTTTGTAAGCTCTCATCTTTGGTGAGAATGCCTTTGTATGTTTCTCCATCATCTCCTAGTTTTCTTCCATTTTTTATTTGGGAGGCATAAGAGAAACTAGGACTCTTTCCCTTATCTCCTTTTCATTCTTTAATGCATAAGTCCATATGGCAGATAACCTTTCATGTAGTACTTTTGGCATTTTTCATCAAATTGTACTGGTACATATTTTAAGTTTATCATTGCTTTTCTCAATGCTTCCTCAACCTTGTTCTGATGATCAGACTCTAATGTTAGCCACTTTCTTACCTTGGTGTTAGTTAAGCCACCTCTTTTTGTAATGGACTCACATATCTCATCAATAGTTTTAGGAATCTTAGTCTTTTCTATTTGGACAGATTCATCTTTCTTAATGTCCTCTATGTCTTCCTTATTTAGGATTAGCTTCCTTCTCCTCTTTGGTGCTTTGGATTGTTTGGTTGGAGGTTTTATCTTATATGTACGCACTTGACCTTTCTTTATAGGTGAAGGACTTGCATCTTTAGCTATTTGACTCCTTGTCCTTGTTACAAATGTAGTCCTAGGCTTCTTTGCTAGTGGAGGTAGTGGTGTGTCTGATTCTATAGACTCTGAGTCACTCTCCTTCTCAGCTTCACCGACGGGTGACTATCTATCGATCACTTCTATCTTTTTGGTTTCTTCTCTGGTTACCAACAACCTTTTCTTCAAGATCTTGACCATATTGTCTTTCTTCCTATCAATCTTCTTTATAACCAAGCCAATTTTAATCCTTTCTTTGGCTTCTTCATATGTAACAAACTTAGGTTGTGTTTTCTCTAATGGCTCATTTATCAATGCATCGATTACATTAGATTCTTGATCTATGTTCACCTCATAGTCAAGTGGAGATAGCCATGTTGTCCTCGGTATAGCTAGCTTGATGTATGTGTAGTCAGTGTCTACCATAAAACATATATCACTCTTAAACTTTTCAATTAGTTGTTTTGGGATCCTTACTCTCTTCTGCATTCTCTCCTTGAATCTAGCAAAGTATTCATCCATTACTGAATCAAAGTTATCTCCTAGTGATTTTATAAACTCACTAATCTGTATGGTCATTGGTCTTGTTGTGTCCCATTGAAAATTTCCTATAGATGGGAAATATTCTTGGAAATAGAGGAATATGCACATGATAAGTGAACCAAACTTACATGAATTTGACTTTGCATTTCTTATTGTCTTCAAGTTCACTTCTAACTGCTTGAGTAGAAGTTCTGATAGATCCAATTTAATTCCCTTCTTGACAATCTTGTATGTTTTATCCACTTCTCTAGATGCAATGATGTTCATCCTTCTATCCTGAAAGAAATTGTATCCTAAGACACATGCTCTAAATTTTAGTTCATCATCGGTAATGGTGGATACCTTAAGTCGTCTTCCATCACATTTATCTCTTGTGTTCTTCTCAATGTCAGGTTTAGGTGGGTGCTTCAATGCCTTTACCTTATCGGTTATTAGATAAATGGTGACAACATGTATAACATCTCTTTTTATCAGTTTAGGCTCATCTAGTCATAGTTTCCAGTCATGTATCCTACTTAGTACTAACTAAATCCATTCGGTCTTTAATTCCTTTGGGAACCATAGGGAATTTGTGAGCCCTTTTACCTTGATGTGCTTGTGCTCTTCCTTGATAGTTCCATCATTGTTTCATAGCTTCTTGAAATCTTGTTCAACTTCTAGGTCTCCAATCTCTACTATTTTGCAGTGAATATATGATCGCAGGTCTTCGACAAGCAAAAACCTAGCTGGTATTCTTGAGAATGCTCAAGCATTGTTGGGTTGTGAGGAAACCTCTAGACATATCTTATAATGTGTTTCCTCATAGGTTGAGTTCTTGATAAGATTATCTTGGTCTTCTTAACACTCTTTAGCTTAGTAGTTCTTAATGTAGTTGTCATTGATTATGAAATTAGGGCTTTCCCACAAATGATAAACAAAGTTCTTAGTTTATGCTGGTACTTACTTTAGCCTCTGTAGTTGTAACTGATCTTCTTGGAGTTTTGTGAATCAGGTTGTAGTCACTCTGCAATGTCGTTGCTTTGTGCTCTGGTTTCTCACTTGTCACTTCACTCTAATAGCTTGGTGAAGAATGAAACCCTTCCATCATCTATTTATAGCCTTTTCCCTTAGTCGAGTGATAAATGCTCAACCACTCCTCAGTGTGTGAAGAAAGAGTCATCATGTGATACACTAACTTCTCTTTCAGTGATAATGTGATACTTTGGGTAGTCGATTAACTTGTTTTGTTCACCGACAGATTTTAGTGGATGGCGACGACAACTTTGTCAAATCAAATGACTACTGACCAATCTAAATTTACACTAGCAACTTTAGCCTTTATGTGTTCACCGATGATTCTTTGTAAGTATAGACAACTTAGCTTTGTATGTATACCGATGCATTTTGGTACGTATTGAATGATGAAATTTAATTCATAGAATCATAACAAGTGATACCATAGTAAATCTTTAATCATGCTAATTTGGAATTTCAACTATGTATAATGGAATAGATGAAAAATATAACTTGGTATAATGCAATTCCATACTTGTTCTGCATAGGTGGGGATGATGATGTCACCAGATCCATTCGATAAGGTATCACCATTTGCATTTCTCGATCCAGCTTCACCAGTGTTTTTAGCTTTCATCCACATTTTATTTCCCATCTTCTTGATGTCTTCAATGGTGTTTCCATTGGAAAATGTGCTAGTCTCTGTCATTCGGTCTCTGTATTATTTCTTCACATGACCAACTTTATGACAGTATAGACATGCCATTCTGGGGTTAGTCTAGCCTCTAGGCTTTCTTGTCCATTATCTCATACAGTATACAGCTATGTGAACAAATCTCCCACATTTTTGTACAATTTTCCCAAGTGTTGTAATCATGTACATATTGGTTACCGACTCTTTTCAGTTGATAGGAAGTTTCTTGACCTTTAGGTTTCCATGCTTTCTTTTTCTTCTTCTAGCATTCAAGATTTTTATGCCCATGCATTTTGCAAGTAGGACAGTATTTGTCCATGTAGGTTTCCTTCTTCGTTTGTTTCATCTCAGACTTACATTCATATGCTTTATGTCCTTTCCTGTTACATTTATAAAAAAATCCTATGAATGAAGGTGTGGAGTTAGGAATACCTTTCATTTTTCTCCTACAAACATTTGATGTGTGGCCTTTCTTTCCACATTGATTACATGTTATCTTTCTTGGTCTTGGGTTTGCATAGACATCCTTTGGATCAGCTTGATTGGGTCATTCTCCATTCTCAGTATAGCCTAGTCCGGTGTTGTTGTTGTATCTCCTTTGTCCATCAAGAAAATCATCCATCCTTTTATTTCTTTCTTCATCTCTCTTGATTATTTCATTACGTTGTTACTGAATTATGATTTCTTTTTTCATCTTTTCATTTTCTTCCCTTAGCTCACCAATAGCTTCTATTCTTTCAACGAGTTCTGTATTCATTATGTTTTCCTCTTGACTAATAAAAATAATCTAATTTTTAATCTCATGGTGATGTTCTGTAAGTCTTTATATTTCTGAATCTTTCTCTTGTAGCTTTTTAGTAATCTTCCTTCTACCATCAATAGCTAGTATTCTCTTTTTCTCAGCTTGTCTAACATTGTTCGTGACACCAATCATTCTTACCATCTGTGTCTCTTGAATGATTTGCAGAGATTTTACTTGTCCATCTAGATGTTGATTGATTTCATTTAAGCTTGTGATGCTTTCCTCTGATGTGTCTGATGCTTTAATAGTTGTAGATCCCAAAGATTCAAATAGATCTGGTATCTCTTCTTCTTGGTAGTCTATTTCATTACAACGAGATGCCATAATCTTTCTTTCATCTAGCAGCTGTCTCATCTTGATTCTAGCTCCTTTATACTACTCATAGAAGATTTAAAATTTCTAGCTTCTGATTCTCAATACTCTTGTCAAGTCTATACTTCTCCATTCTATGATATTTTCTCTTAAGTATTTTAACTTTCCAAAAAGAGATCTAGCTCTGATACCAATTGTTGGAAATAATCGAAAGTGTGTACTAAGAGGGGAGGGGTGAATCAGTACCTCTAAATTTTTTATCTCTTTTAACCTTTATCCATTGTATAATCAATTGCATAACCAACCATCTATTCTATACTATCTTTGTGTAAGATATATCAATTCATCAACTTAATCAAACATGTAAACATTCATAGAAACATTCATGAAAGTAATTGACACATAACACAAGATATGGTAATGCAGAAAACCCCTATTAGAAGGTAAAAACTACGGTGGGGATGGCACATAAAAACTTCACTATCTACAAATTGGAAGGGGTTGATTAAGGCTTACAATTTGATTACTTCTGACAATATACCATGTTAGGCATGTTATGTGGAGACTTGTTAAGGTATACTCTATTAAGAGCTTTAGCAACACTGTTTAGTGTGCACTCGGTTAAGAGATTTACAATAGGATTGTTAAATCCACCTTTCTTGAAATGATTTCTTCTATTTGCTACCCTTGTTAGAATGGAAACAAATATACTCATTGACCTGAGTGTATGCAACGTAACAATTGATGATTACAGATCCATTACAAATCACATGTATAAATGTATCACCTAATGTGATTGATTAATACCTTTGTTGCTCGGTATCCTCTGTTCTTGGTTCTTGATAACCAAATTTATCTTTTAATGTCCTGCTTCTTGAAACTCTCACTCCGATCCATAGATGTGCTTGTTAGCTACATTAATCCTATCATCATCATTAATGAATGATTACAACATCTATTTATAATATAGATTGACCTAATATAGTTTCACATATTACAACTTAACTTTATGATTGAAGGTTTACGACTCGATCTTGATCTCCTAGTCTTCATGTTATTAATCAGTTAGACTGATTATAAAAATTACAATAATGTTGGTTGTGTATGCATCCTAAAATGGTCGCCTAGACTTTGGGCCCCATTTATCATTTTATCAATTTATCAAATTCCTGAATCAATGCTTTGGAACATTTTCAATTCAAATCAATTTCCTTGCTCAAATTGTAATTAATTCAATTATTCAATTATTTCAATATTTCCTAAGGTTTGATCATTTTTATCTAATTAAAAGATTTAATTTTCTTTTTTATTAAATAAAATTTATCTTATTTAATTAAAAGATTTAATCTCCCTTTTAATTAAATAAAATTCTTCTTATTTAATTAAATTAAATTTCTCTCTTTTAATTAAATAAAATTCTTCTTATTTAATTAAATTAAATTCCTCCCATTTAATTAAATAAAATTCTTCTAATTTATTTAATTAAAAGAAAACCCCTCTTTTAATTAAATAAATAAAAATCCCCACTTAAAGCACTTTATTTGATGAAAATGGAAGTAAATTAAATAAAAATTAAATAAAAATCCCTTTTTCTTCACATCCTCCTAAGTGGTGAGTTTTTGCCTCTTAATCATAGCCTTTGATTTTTGCCTCTTAATCTCAATCGTTCACTTTCCTTTAAAAGGAGACCTCTCCTTCTCATTTTGGGATCATCTTTTTCATAGTATTGTTATGCTGTAGCTTTGGAGAGCAATTTTGGAGGAGCATTTGAGCATTTGAGCTTGGATATTGCAACTTCTCTCTTCTTGTCTCATTCTTCTTGCATCCATGGCTATCCATGTAGATAGATTTATATTTCCTTTCATAGATTAATATTGCATTTGTATTTCCTTTCATAGATTAGCCATGCATTGTTATCATTTAGATTAATTTCCTTTCATCCATCGTTATCATATAGAGTAGATCTAATTTTCATGCATTTAAATCTCTCGTTTCATGGTGTACTTGCATAGGTACTAACTAGGTCAATTTGAGGGCCTCCATTTCACACCTTTGCACTCCATGACTAGAGAGCTATGGATTGATATTTGAGGCCTCATTCTTGAGCAACTTTGGATGGAATGATTCATAGAAGTGTGTCAACATTTTAGCTCACATTTTTGGCGCCCACCGTGGGGTAGAAGATTCATTTTCTGTCTTTATAGCTATTTTTCGTCAATTTTATTTTTGGATCCAAAATTTCTGTCTTTTTCGTACTTGCTATTTTTGTCTATAGAGAAAGTTCACGTGAGCTTTTGCGTATCTTCACGTGAGATTATGCTGGATCTAGTATTTTATTGTGTGGCTCAGTGTAATTCTTCGCGCGGTGCGACATTTCTTTGCGTGAGATTCGGCGTCAGTGCCGTAATTTGTCTGGATTGCAGTTTTTGTACCTTTTTGTAGTATCTGTGCATTTTGTCGCGTGGCTGTGCATTTCTTCACGCGAGCTTTCTATTTCCTCATGTTGCACTGTCATTTTCTCACATGGCTCTATCATTTTCTCGTGCGATATTCTATACTAGAGATCTATTTTTCATTTCTATATTGATATATCTCTGATTTTTCATGCTAATCACTAATGTTTACTATTTCTAGTGGTTTGTGATTTGTTTTTGTTGTTGCTATTGTTGATTTGAAATTGCTTAGATAAACAAAAAAATGATTCATGTTGCATTGGATTTGAGGTATTTTGTTACTCTCTATAACATTTGGATTTTGGGAATTAAAATGAACATCTCATGTGTTTAGCTTAAGTGTTTCTTGCTTTCATAGATCACATTTCCAATTGGTGCTCTAAAATAGACCTAGATTTTCTTTCTTGCATAAATGTTTCACATAGTAATTAGGCCCTATGAACACTATTTATGGTGATCTTGAGAGAGTGGGCTTCATTCACTTGTTTTACATGCAAAGCTCTTCTTGACGATAGATCCCCTTGTAGGTAGGGAAGGAT
>MU224789.1:1813837-1868177 GCA_018584345.1 Thuja plicata | reverse complement strand
CATATATATGTATACATATATATGTATACATATATATGTATACATATATATGTATATATATATATATATATATAATTCTCTTACCCATCATATATAAATTTTTTTTTGAACATATTAGCAGTAATATTATGAAATCATATTTAACATATGTCTATTTTTTTTATTAAGTTGAAATCTGAATGACTACATTTGAGAAAACACAAGTATTTGAAAGAAGGAAATTTTCTTTTAAAACTTTCAGATTTATCAAAATACAATCTAATGGTATCCTTTTCTCTTATAAGAAAAAGCTCTCACACAATAGAATAAAACTTATACAAATAAGCTATACAACAAAAAAAAACTTTTGATTCCTTTCATAATGCAAGTGAAAATATACTCAAACAAGGAATTTCAAGAAAACCATTTCTTGTTTATTGCTAGCATACTCTTTTACAAAAATGATTTCTTCTTACTAACAAGTAAAAATTGTTTCTTTCTTATTGCTAACAAGATTTTATTACAAGAAAAAGAAATGATTTCTTCCTACTACAAGTAAAAATTAACCTTCAGCCTTAAAGGCTCTTTACATTGTACTCTTTCTTTTCTTGCCACATGGCTAACATAAGCCTCTTTACATAAAGATAACATGGTGTTGAGAAACAAACATCTGTATTTTCTTTCCTTCTAGTCTCTATCCAAACTTTAAATGTGACTTCAAACCCTTCAAATCTGTAGAGGAGCTCCCTTTTAGCCAAATCCCTCCTTCCAAGATCTCCAATTCTAGTAATGTCCCTAAAATTAGGGAGTGGGTGTTCAAACTCTCCAACTTGGAGAGTCCCCACTAAAAAACCCTCTAGAATGCTCATGGGGAGAAGAAAAGTTCTCTCATTGGTCCCTCTTCCCTACACTCTTACACCATACCAAATATGAAACTAAGAAAGGAGCTTCCAGAAAGGTGAATCATGTCATAACACTAATATGGAATGGTGTTCTACCCAAGTCAAGACTCACAAGAGTTGATTTTCGTCCAACTTGGGAAATCAACATTTTGGAAGGGTCACAAGGTCAAATGGGGGCTATCCTAGGTTTAAAGAGGCCCTTAACTATTGGTATAATAAGTGGGCTACCTAAAAATGACCCCAAAACATCCCTGGACACTCCACAACCCCTCTAAAAGTCCATTCTAAGAGTAATTTCGAAAATTCAATGAGGTGACCATACTCCCATCTCCCAACCCAAGGCATGCATATGGGGATTCACCAATGTACTAATCTAGGTAGATGGACACACACAAAAATTTACACATCACTAGGCCATGTCATATCCACTTAGGCAACTCTCAAGAATAAAGAATTTAGGAATACATTTTAAGATTATGCTACCACACTCATCCAGATACGTTTACGAATAAAATTACGAAATAACGAGGTTTTGCCTTTCATTAGATGCAACCTTGGCTCAAATTGAGTTCACAATTCCCTTTGTTTGGTTCCCTGAATAAAATACCATGGTTTCTCACCTGCACACTCAATTCAAATATTAGTAGTCTGAGAAAATAAATATACATCATAAAGAGATAAGCAATATTTAGAATATAAGGACATCATCCATATACTAAGTTATTACTAAAGATCACAAGATTAAATAATTCTCATTTTAAACATTTATCATAAGGTAAAATTCACATTGCAATAAATTGAAATTCAACATTTAAATTAGATAAATCCAAATCTCTTCAATAACCATATTATAATCATAATGAGTTTCCGAATCGATAGTCTCAAAATAAATGTCCATAATAGAAAACATAATAAAGTCCATAAGGTTCATCATAAGGCATCATATGTCCATGCATCCAAAATAATCAAATCCATGACATAAAGCATAAAGTCCATAATGTCTAATAATGCATCAAAAGTAGAGTATCATATCCTAAATCTATCATAAGCAGGAAACTCAAAAACTACGATGGGGTTCGGGGTGAGGCCTCACAGTAGATTTATATTTGATATTGAATCTTTGCCCAAGAATTGGGCATTGGTTTAGGGTTTGGAAAGTAGTTAGTCATCATCCAATATTAAAGCAATCAATCATTCACTTTTCAGTTACAAAATATATATATGTTTAATCAATTGTATTAGAGAATATAGTTTAGTTTATTGATTCCTTAAAGAGTGAATCACTAGGTTAGCCCTTCTAAGTTCAAAGAACTCCAAAAGGAAGAAGGATGAGAATCCTTATCTCACTGATGTTTGTTATTGTCAAGATCATCATTTGGCTTGTAATGTTATTTATTAAGTTACTTATTAAGGTAATCTATCTTGAAATTAGTCTTTTATAATTATTAATATATTTAGGAGATATTTTGATTAGATAAAGGGGAAGGTATATTTAGATAATCTTAAATAGGGTGACAAATTATATTATGTTACATAAACTATATAGAACAAATTTAACATTAAAAAAGAGCCTATTTGAAAAGAAATAAAAATGAACAACAAAGAAAAGACCTTGTTTAACAAAAAATAGTCTATTGAACAAGTGATGAGTGCAAAAGTTCATAAATAGTAGATGACCCAAAAGTAATGCCCATAACATCATAATTGACATCTAAATATAATTTATTTCAGATTTGTGCTACTATTTCGATCAACAACAAAACACAACCAACTAAAAAGAATAGAAATCAAATGTTGCATTTGTCCATTTGATTAGTATTGAGAAGAGTCTTTTAACAAAGTCCCAATATTTTATTACTCTAAATATTATCTTAAATACAATAAATAATAAATAATTATATATAATCATAAAATAACCGTCTCAAATTCTTGAAACATATTTTCGTTAAATTTTCCAAAACATGTTGTCATACTATCTATGTCATCCAATGACTTCGTACTACATTTATTACAAAAATTCTAGGGTTTTTAAAATGGCTTCGACCAACTTTTGCTTAATAGTTTCTGCTCACACTGGAGTTTTCTCTTTGGAAGATCATGGCTCCATTGAGAAAATGCCCTCACAAATTTGTGTCAAAATTTTTTCATGAGGTATGAATTCCTTTTCCCTTTATGTGGTTTTACCAGTACAAGATTTTGACAATGCTTGTGAATGGTTAGAAAAGTTCACCTTAATAGGTTAATTTATCGGTCGTATTCTTCCTAAAAGTATGTTGTAGGACTGGGTAGCCAAGGATTGGAACCCTTATGGGGTCTTCCTGGATGACATGCAAAATTTGACCTAAGGCTTCTTTTTGTTTCATTTTGGAAACCCATCTCATTTAAAGGGTGTTGTCAAGAATGGTCATTGGTTTATTCGTTCCTATTTGTTGATTTTCCAACCTTGGTCACAAGAATTCTCTGCCCTTGACAAAAATAAGCATAAGGTTTCAGTTTGGGTTGAATTTCCCGATCTCCCTTTTCCTTGTTGGCCCTTTTCTATAAAGCATACCTCAAATCCTTGGAAAGCTCATTTTCATAAAATTAAATTTTTGTTTCATTCTCTTCCTCAGAAGAGGGATTGTAGAGAAATTTATTTATCCAAGGAACTTAAGGAGTCAATTGAGATTCAAATTGTTGGACAATGCTTCTTACAATGAGTGATGTATTTGAATTTTCCCAATACATATTTCCCTTACCAATCCTTAGAACAAAAAATTAAGGATTGATCTATCTTGCAACTCCAAGGACCAAGTCTCCTCCTAAGGAGGTCATTTCTTCTCAGACCCAGACACCCCAAAAAAAAATGAAGGATGGACTATAGTAGTCTATAAAAGAAAGTACACTTTGGGATTCCATTCGAAGAAGGATTCCTTTTCTACTTTGCCAGCTCAAGAGTTTGTGCAACCAAAGGTGCCAAAAAATCTTCTCTCAATAAAGGTATTTGAAACCCTATTCCATAAGGGAATAACATGATATCCCATGTTTCTTAGGAAAAGAGTTGAGATGAATCTATTCCTTACATAGTAGGGGTTCACACTCCTCATCCTACATACTTGACTTCTGGTTCATCTTCTTACTTATATCATTCTCATATCCCTCCAAGGAGGAATAATTTTAGAAGAAAAAGGGCTAGAAAAGAGGTGGGTGATCCCAAAGGATCTTTACCCTGCCTTTTGTCCAGACTTCAATTTTTTGCACAACAATTTCTCCTCTCTAGGAGATGAGGATGACATAAATGATATTATAGAATAAATTTCATATCATGGAGCTTAGACCCAGACACCCCAAAAATAGATGAAGGATGGACTATAGTAGTCTGTAAAGGAAAATACTCTTTGGAATTACAGTCGAAGAAGGATTCCTTTTCTACTTTACCAAATCAAGAGTCTGTGCAACCCAAGGTGCCACAAAAATCTTCTCTAAGTAAAGATCTTTCAAACCCTATTCCACAAGGGAATAACATGATACCCCATTTTTCTCAGGAAAATAGTTGAGATGAATCTATTCCTTACATAGTAGGAGTTCACACTCCTCATCCTACATCCTATATTTTTGGTTCATCTTCTTACTTGCATTATTCACATAGCCCTCTAGAGAGGAATAATTTAGAAGACAAAGGGCTAGAAAAGTGGTGGGTGATCCCAAAGGATCTTTACCCTACATTTTATCCAGACTTCTATTTTTTGCACAATAGTTTCTCCTCTCTAGGGGACAAGGATGACATAAATGATACTATAGAATAAATTTCATATCATGGAATGCTCTGGGTCTAACATACTTGTCTTTCAATTATGCTATGCAAGGTGTTTTTCAAATGTATCCTGGAATAGATGTTTCTTTTAATCTTTAGAACATTTAATATTGTTCCCTTTCTAAATTTTGATGACATGTCATCTTGTTTGTCTAAATAGTATGGTTTTTTCTTCTAATCATGAAGCTGGATGTAGATGGGTTTTCACCCTTCTTTCACCAAGGTGGAAACACATAGTTGTGGCTCATGGTATGGACCCCATGCAAAGATTGGTTTGGGTCTTCATGCAAATTGATATCATTCTTTTGGGTTGATTAATGTTTATACTCCAAACAATGTTGTGGGGCGATTTCATCTTAGGAGATGGATAGATTATTCATTACCACCTGCCACTTGGGTTATGTGTGGTGATTTTAAAATGGTTTAGGTGGCATCTGATAAGGAGGGAATTTGACCCTGTTGATTGATAGTTGGTGAACATGAGGCATGGTTTTTTACTCATAATAAACTAGGCCCTCTGATCTCAATATCAACCACTATGACCCCTAAGCTATGTGACATACTTGGTGTAATTTATGAGAAAATTTTGACAAAAAAATTTAAATGGCTTGATCATGCCATGATCTGTACTCAATATTTTTTTCTCATTTGGAGAGGACCATCATTTTCCAGTATTACCACTTCCTAAGGTCACTTTGTCAAATCATTTTACCATTAAATTAAAAATTAAATGGCTGATAAATTTCCTACATATCGTTTGAACTCAATTTTTCCTCAACACATCATTTCTGAGTTATCCTCTTATTATGGCCCACAATGAGTAGATTTGGAATTTAGAGCCTAGGCCCATTTAGCCAACAGGTCGGATTTCATGGCGGAATAGTGCTATTATTCGTATTGCTAAATTTCTCCACATTTATGATAGAAAAATAACTAATTTTGGTTTGTGGTCTTACATAGTTATTACCAAGGATTTGCATGCAACTATAGAGAATTTTTTTGCACATCCTTTTGTAGTGAGTTACAGTTACATGTAGAAACTCTACCACCAAAAGTAAATTATTGACAATTCTACTACCAGAGGTGCTCAGATCAAATCACGTATGCATTTGCATAAGATAGAAGAAAAAGCTTCAAAATATTTTTTTTCTTCTCTTTGAGCTTGCCAATCTTCCCCTAGCATTAAAAAAATCAAAGAGGGCAATTCAGTGCTCACTGACTTTCTTGATATTTTTCAAGCTTTTGTGCATCATTATAAAAAGGTCTTCACTACACATGAAATTTCTATTGCTAGTTAGAAAACCTTAGAAGAATTCCTTGCGATTGTTCTGTCTCAGTTCTTTGACTCGCAAAAGGCCTTCTATGTTTAACTTTTGACCCTCAAAAACCTTAAGAAAGAAGCCTTCTCCATGGTAGATGATAAATCCCCAGGATGTGATGGCTTTCCCTGTGAATTTTACAAAGCACTTTGTCCTTTTGTGGGATTTTTTTGCATATGGTGTATTTAGAAGAATATCATTCTAGTGCATTAGTGCATGCAATAAACAAAGGAAACATTAATTTCATACCTAAGGCTGGTGATCCTGAAGATATCTATAACTATCATCATATCACCTTTCTTAATGTCTCCTATAAGATAATTGCCAAGGCTCTTTCACTCAAGATTCACCACCTTCTCCCTCAAATTGTGCATCTAGAGCATACATGTTTTATCAAGTTTAGATTAATCATGGATAATATTATAGGTCATTGCCCGAAGGTATGGACTAAGCTCCGTGTTCGTGAAATAAAACATTGTTTTCATCAAAATTGAATTTTTTGAAGCTTATGGCCCCATCAAATGACCTTTCATTTTAGCCATGCTTAAAGCTTTAGGATTTGATCATTTCTTTATCCATTTCATTCCATTGTTTATCACCAATGCCTCTACTTGTATCATCATTAATGGTCACCATATCAAACCTTCAATTTTTTTAGATCCATTAGGCAACGGTACCTTTTGGCCCCATCCATTTATGTTCTTCCTATAGAGGGCTTTGGCTATTTTGTTACCTATACAATTTCAGCCAATTAGGTTGGGGGTATTTCTCTTCTAGATTCATCTTCCCATCTTGTTAATTGATAGTTTGCATATGATTCTTTCCTCACTTAGATTGAAGACCAAGAAAACATCAACAATGTGCGTCAGTGCTAGCGAACCTTTTGTTTAGCCTCTGGGTTTGCTATCCAATGGCACAAAGTTATCTTCTATAGACAATCAATTTCACCAACACTAGATTGGATTCTTCAATTTGGTTGGAAATGGATTCAACATGGGAAATATTTTCACCTTTTTGGTATCCCTTTTGCTTTCAATGGCTCAACTATTGAGATTTGGAATATCATCCTCGCTAATATTAAGAAAAAGCTTGCATATTGGATCACAAAGCCACTGTCTTTAGCAAGGAATTTTCAAATTTGTTCCAAAGTACTTGTAGCCACCCATGTTTACTACCCCTCATGTTGGGCCCCTTCAAAATATTCTTACAAAAACTTGAAAATTTGTTGAGTGATTTCCTTTGGGTTACGAACATGATAAATAATGGCTTTCACAAGGTTGCATAGGATTTATTTTGTCTTCCTAGAGACTCTGAAGGATTGGGAATTATTTCAACTTAGAAGTAAGGACTTGCCTTATGTGTCAAGTGGGTGATTTGAGACATCTCTAGTAATGAATCCAAGAAGATCTCCTTCGACATTGTATTTCATCTGGTTACCAACTTCATAGATCAACATGGAATGGGATTGACAGTTAAACCCTTTTTCTAATGAGAGCCAATTCAAATATAGGGCTCATTTGTTGCTAACATTATTTGGCATGTCTAGGAAGTGGCCAAACCTTGACTTTATTGGAATGGAGTTGGGTTTTGTAAGGGGCTATCCTTCAACCATCTTAATATTTGGTGGTCTTTATTGATTTAGGCTCAAGGCCTTCCTTTGGCTCATTTATCGGGTATCCATGCTCTTTATTTTTATAACGGTGGCATTTAGACCCATCGAGATGTTGAAGAGGCCATGTGTCCAAAATAGAGACATCTATGTAGAGATCTGAACGTTAATTATTGAAAATAAAAATAATTATTGTATTCTGGTTTTTAAATTACTTAATAAATATAGTCAAAGATAGATTCTGAGTCCTACATATACAATTGATCAATATAATGCAATATAGTATTCTCACATTTGATGATGGATCATGGATCTTTTTCATCCTTGAATTCTCACATTGATGATGGATCATGGATTATGATCCAAAAATTGATGTTAAAAATTTACACACAATAAGATCTTTTGCATCCTTGAACTCTCACATCTTGATGATGGATCATGAAGTATGATCTGAAATATTGATGTTAAAAACTTACACACAGTCATATCTAGAAGCATACTAGTAGAAATACAATGAATTTCATGCTTATGCTACTATTTCTTTTAAGAATAAAATACATACCATTGACAATGATAGATTTCAAATGCATTGTATTTGTATATTTGATTAATATTTAGATGAAAAACTTCCCAAAAGATCTCAATCCTTAACCATTGTGAATATATATACACATAATTGTTTTTGAGATAAACCACTACTCACCGAATATAAATAAATACTTTTAAAAAGACCACACTACTCATCAAATATAAGTCACGACTTGTTAAAAAATACACTACTCATGAAATATAAGTCAAAACTTCTTATTTTTTAAAACACAACTAGATTAGAGAGAGAGAGAGAGAGAGAGAGAGAGAGAGAGAGAGAGAGAGAGAGAGAGAGAGAGAGAGAGAGAGAGAGAGAGAGAGAGAGAGTATCTTCCTAGACCTATTCTGAGACAATTATATGGTTAAGACATAAACTTTTGCACAAAGTGTAGCAAGATGCACAATCAGAAATCTAAAAACACATGCTCCTTCTAAGCATAAGTAATATGAAAATACTAAAGCAATATCTTAGAAAAACTAGAATAAATTAAATTTCGGAAAATGTAGAATACACACCCATATTTCCAATGTAATGGTGGGTAGTATTATATTACAAATATAAGTAACTACCAACGATTAATAAAAAAATATCCATGAAATACAAGTATGTGATTGTGGGGTCAATCTTGCAATCGCATAAATGACATTGGGTAAGGCATGACCTAATCAATTAAATATCATCGAAAACATGAAATTAGGTATGACTTATAGGCACATAATTTCAGAAAAATGAGTGAATTACTCATCCCATATTCTAGCTTGACTTCTCCATTTTGTACATTGTGTTTGTGTAAACTTAAAGAAAGAAGAAAATAAATAAATTTTACCCTTTTTTGTACTCTATGATTTCCATCTATTTATTTTAATATCCTTCCAACTTATGGACATTAACTACTTTCAAGTTCCTATACTTTTATAAAAGGAAAGTAGGTAACCTTTGATCTTTTTTGTGCTTTGTGATTGTAATCTATTTTTATTTCATATCTTTCCCCTCACTTTATGTACTTTAAAGTTTCTATACTTATTATATTTTGCACTAATACTTGGTTCTTCATATGTCCGTTATTATTTTTTAAGCCTACACAATGTATGATATATCATATATGCCATGATTACAATTTTTCTTCCATGCTATGTTATGTCTATCTTTACTATTATTACATGTTTATGCTTCTTGCTAATACATTAACACATTGACAAATAACATACTCTTGTACTAAGCTTGACTCACCAAATAATTCCAAATCTCAAGATTTAAATTCACATTCCAACTGATTTTACACCCTAACACACACCTAAAAAAACATATTTCTATACATAATATTTATAAACATTACAAGACATTTATATATTTGGCATGCTTGGATATCCTAAATTCAAATCATAAATCAGAAACTATTTTTATAAATAAAAAAGCATAGAACAGTTGACTTTTATAAAAGAAGTTTATAATAGAGTAAATTGTACAGTTTCATTTCTAGTTGTTGACTTCTGAACCGCCGTTTTTAATAAGACCTGTTATAAACAACAATGCGCTGGCCAAACCAATTATTTCTTCTAATAAGATGGATAAAGAATGTGATAAACTGATATTTTAAATCTCGGTCAATATTTAAAAAAAAAAAAGAGGTAAACCTTTAATGATTCATACATTCAGTCCACACATCATATGAAGGCTATGCTTTTTAATTTGTATTACTTTTAAATTGCATGTATTCCACATTTCATCTCCCACCACGTTCCACGTCTACTGAGAGGTACTCCACATTTCATTTCTGGGACTATTTAAAGGTAATTGATTGTTGTCTCTATTTGAGACAACTATTTTTAAGTGTGAGTGTGAGGAGAGGCAGCCACATATCTCATCTCATTTCAGTGTGAAAGAAGGGAATAATGCAGGTGTGTGTCGAAATTATGTCGAAGGAACTTCTTTATTCCATTGGGGATTGAAGGGGGTTTTGTTGAGCAAGGAGGTGCCTGTCTGCAACAATCCTCAAATTAAAGGTGAAATGGTCTTCCCCTCTATTTGGGTCTTACTTTTCTATTGTTTGAAATTTTCATTTAAGAGGTATTCTCTGAAATTTTCCAGTTTTCTGCCTTGAATGCAAAGATTTTGGGTGCTTTTTCTTCCCCTTTTTTGATGAGATGAGAAGAATTTTAACGTCCTCAAATATCAAATATTACTTTTTGGAGACCATCAACTGGAAAGAGATTTTGCTTAGAGTCTATGTCTGTGTTCCAAACCACAAATATTCTTTACCATAATACCTGAAGGGCCATTTTGCACAGTTGCATGCTTATCTTTAAAGTCAGGCACAATATTCATACATATTGAAGTCAAAACATCAACATCCTGATGTATTCTTTCCAAAAGTTTGTTATCCTTCATCTACTATTAAATCTTTTTCCGCCAATCATCAATTGCTCTAGTTGTTCTCTTTTTTATCTCACTAGAAACATTAGCTCCTGTTTTTTGATTAACCGTAGTAGCAGCTACCTCAGAAGCAATTCCTGAAAAATTCATTAGAAAGGAAATGAATCAAATGACTTGGGCATAATATTGCCTCAACCAAAGCTAAGAACATCCAAATCATTAAGTATTATAAGAGATCATTTTTGAAATACAATTTTTTTTTTCGCATTTTGTAATAAAACAAAATCTTCATTCTTGAACTAAGTAGGCTTCAAGAAAGAAGAGGGAAAACAAATATGAAATAAATATAAAAATATGAATTTAACCTACCACCGACATCACTCAATTTCTCAAAACATACGAAGACTCATCAGGTGCGGCTAAAGTAGATAAAGCTTCCACTGTTCTATCAGCTGAGCATCGTTTTGCATAGTCAGTAGTTGTAGGTAAAACCTGTTGAATAGCAGTGCTGACTATCTGTGAAAAAAAAAGTAGTGAGTGCAGAGAAAGTAACAAAATAATTTTAATCAATCAATGCAAAAAGGCATTCAGTCCTTTCCAGGGGACTCAACCAAAGTCTTACATGTTCTGTAGCTTCCTCAAATTTGCTTGCATTGGGCATATTTTCAAACTCTTCAATACTATGTAATTCGGAGAGATTTGGGAACCTATCCATTATGGCAACTTGCAATTTATTCATCAATCTTCTAGAATGTGTGGTACACACTTAAGGGAAGCTGCATGTGCAGCATTTACTATGGCTGTATCCACTATACAATCTACTAGTCTCTGCAGATTAGGTCTTTGTTCAAGAAATACATTCTGTAGCAAACAAATGGAAGCTTTAGAGTTTAGGTTGATCATAAAGTCTATATTCTATCATGAACATAGACGAGTTAAAGATTTTAGCTCAAACATGAACTCTGATGACGTGAACATAGAGCTTATAAAACAATGACTGCTAAACTTCAGAAATGTAAATGGATTATGGAATACAAACCTGGAGTTTCAGTTTAAGTTGATCCTTATAATTATCCATCACATTTTTCAGAGTGATAGATTCCCAAAGCATGTTGTTATATGCACGAGCTGGCTTTGCCTTGAAATTTGGATTGGTGTCATTTTACGAATGTAATTAGTAGAATGTGTCTGAGCACATGCTGGTGGCCTTTTCCATCCCTTGGCTACTAAAAGAACAGATATCATAGCCTTACAAGCATAAACCCTTTTCAACAGATGTATGTATTTAAAATAAAATTAAAATCATTGAAGTATTACTAAAATCGTCCCTTTATACTATTATTGGTCAAAATTTGTCATAGGTCTAGGGGAATGTTGAATGTAAATGGTATCACTTCTACCAAGAATTATGTCAATGCCACCATAAATTACACCTTTATGATGATCTTCACCTTCGATGCTTATCCTTTTGCCCTTGTTCAATCTTCTTTTATCATCGTCAAATTTTTAACATTTTATCTTTGATCAGATAATTGTAATGAATATTTAGCATACTCAATCTTCAAAGAATTTGTCCAATGCCGAAAGGATGCAAAATCTACTCACTTGCAAAAGCAAAGGGCATAATGCAACATTAAGTTGTCCCATATTTGTAATGACAAATTCTTGGAGTTTTAACAAAATAAACAATCATTAGAATCAAGCCACTGAAATAAGAAAGAATGTTACCCCAAAATCACTCTGAATACAAAGCCTTCAAGGAAGGGATTAATTTTCCAAAGTGAGGTTGTGTTGCCTCACTTGGAATAGCTTGCCATATAAAATTAAAAAAATTGTCAACAATGGAATGCTAAAAACTTAATTGTTATTGAAAAGAAATGATCTAAAGAAAATTTTTGTGTTCCTTATCTTTAATATCCTAGAAAATCAAGGATCTAGGGATATAGAAACAACATAGGTTCATAGGATCTGGTATTATCAAGCTCTTCCATTAAATTACTAGGAGGATGACATTAACATATATCTGATTTTGAACAAGAAAACTCACATCCTACCATTGGAGGAATAGGTGACAACAATCTTGCTTCTGGATAAAAGAAAATGAATCTGAATAGGTCAATTATTCAGTGGTTTAGGAAAAAGAAGTACAAAGGCTTTAAGTTATAAATAGACAAAGTGATAATAATGGTTCATCAAATTTGCAACGCGAAACTGCAAATACATACCCCATCAAGTAGTCTAGTGATTTTAGGAAAAGAATTGTTTGTGTGAAACTTGCTCCAATACCTACTACAACTTTAGAGTAAAGTGGAATCCTATATTTCAATAGGTAATGAGTCTAATTGCAATAGAATTCAGAAAATTGATAGACTCAAAAAGAAGTAGAGAAATTTATATATGTGTACCATCTTAAAAGTTAGCACCCATTAATTTGGAAGCTCAAAGAACTTTTTAGGCCCCATTTTAGCGATCTCCTAGAACATGGATGCATTTATGCTTGATTTTTTGCTTTGTCCTTGGTTTTTGTTCATTTTTCACCATTTTTTTGTACCCCTGAGATCTCAAGACCCTTTTCAGAGATTGTGCATCGTAGGGTACAAGTCAAAGTTGACCTATACCTGGGGTACAGGTTGAGATGGACCTGTACGCAAGGTATTTTTTCATTGAAACTTGGGCTCATTTCGAGGCTTTTCACTTTTTCCCACCCAGTGCAGTCGGCCCTTTTTGTTTTCTCACTTGAAATTGGTATAAAAGGAGGCCCACTCACTTCATTTGGGAACCAACTTTTGATACACATTCACGACTTATAAGTTCTATGTCCATTTCATGTTCTAGCCATCAATTGCAAGCTATCAATTTCAAGGTACATTCAAGGAGTTCAAGCAAAGAAAGGATTCATTGAAGGAATTCAATCAAACATATATTTCCTTCCATAGATCTAGCTTATTTCTTTATTAGAGATAGTAGAGTTTTTCATTAAGGGAGGAGACCTACATTTGTGAACATTTCACGAGCATTTAAGCTCTAAAGAATACATATATCCATGATCTATAATTGGGCACTTGTACATCTATTGCATTTGTTAAGACATCCAATATCCTACATTTTGCATACAAGCATTCATATACCTTTATGGAGAATCAATTCGAATCCATCCATGAAGGTTTGGCAAGAAAGGTGAATGTTTACCATTTTCTTTCTTTTATATTCTTTTATTTTAAGGTTATATCCTAAATGGGGGCTTGACCAAGGAAAGCCCCTTCCCCCCAACCAAATCCATATTTGTTGTGTGTAGGATAAAACTTGTATATTTTCAGGCTTTCATGATTGGATTCGGCTGATTTAAGGTTTATACTTTTCATCGAACATTCACATCTCAGATTTGTGGACAGAGTGTTAGTTCCTAAAAAGGTTTTAGACATACATTGCTACCAATTTACCCTTTAATCTATTCTATAGAGTAACCAACTCCAATGTTTAAAATTTTTAAACAGACTAGACCAACTAACAGGGACACTAAATTATCCATGTACACTCCAAGTTTTGTAAGACCAAGGGGATGGTGCAGGAGCACCTAGGTAAGACTGTCTTGTAACCTAGGGTTCCTAGTTAATTTTTGTCTTGTAGTGGTCTTAGCCAAGCCACTAATGAAATAATAATACTAGATGGTCCTAGAGTGTGTTTTATTTTGGTTAGGAGGTCTAACTAGGTCATTTGGAGTCCTTAAGTTATAGTTTGGTCAAAATTTGGGAAAATGGGGAAATGATACAAATGTTGGGGAAACATTGCACTTGTGTATTTTAGAAGACTACATTGGACAAGGAAAGTTTAGGAGACTTATTTCATGGTATATTAGGCATACGTATGTATTTGGTAAAGTTTCATAATGAGTTGGCCAAGTTTCGGTGCAAGAATGCAAAAGTTGCTGACAACTTTGCAAAATTGTCAATGTTGTCATTGACAACTTTTCTTGCTCAAGTGCATTTTCGAGAATATGGTTATGTAACTATTTGAAATAGTTTGTGTGTAAAAGAATAAACTATTTAAGGCCTCCCTCGACATGTGTGTGGGGTTGGACAAAATTTGGTTAATGAACAAGCAAGTTCTTTGAGCATTTTTTATCACAATTAGTGTATTTTCTTGTTTATAGTCTTTTAATGGATTGAACTCTACACTGTAACTCATGTATGACATAGTAGATGTACTTTCTTTGTTCTATGTGTGTGTAGATAGTTTTTTTGTTTCCATTTCATTGCCTTTTGCAAATTATTTTGGTTTTCGCACAGTCACTAGTCTGATCGAACCAGTTTTTTCTTATGGGGTCATGTTGATGTGTGTTTATGACCCACCAAACAGTAGAATGAAACACTAAGGTATATTATCCTCTCTTGATCAATGTTTTGTATATGCTAACATTGCGAGAAGATCATATAGGTAGCTCCAAGGTTCCTTTCATGTCAGGTCTTGACCATGGATAAGCTCGGTGGTAAATGTGATTTGTTGAATATCACAAGGGCCTTACAATTTTAGTCTTCAAAGATTTGCAATGAAACATTTTTTTGGAATTTTTAGAATATGTGGAAAGAAAATAGAAGTAGGGTTAATAAATTTTAATCTACTCCTAATGGCAATGATAGAAATAGTCAATACTTTGGTGGACAAATTCCCAATAACCAGGTTTCGCTTCACCATGTTATACTACAACTACACGAGAACCGGTGCAATCTCAAGGTTTATGTAGAGGATTTTCATACCACCATGGACACCATCATGAAGAACAATGTACGTGAATGAAAGAAGTTAAGCATATGCATGAATGAGGTTCTGGATAACTTTGCATGTAACGATTTACAATCAGTAAAACGTCAAAAGTATGAACCAAAGTAACTCATCAAAAAAACATCATATTTATCATTGCAATCACAAAACTTCATATAACATTATCCAACTAATCTAAACTAAATGAGGGAATTATGAAACCAAAGAAACATAAAAACACATCAAGTATTCACCATGAAACCAACAATGAAAAATTTATTGTCTTAGTAGCTCTTTAGCAACAATCTCAAAATTTGCTCCTTACAAATGAGAAGTGAGGCCCTTATATAGGTCCTCAAATACAACGAGTGGCCCAGATCAAACAATAACCGATGGCCCAAATCGTGCTACCTCAGCCCTAATTAGGGTTAGGGAAAATAAGAATGAATCTATCTTAATGCAAAAGGAATCCACTACCATAGTGGGAAATAAGTACCCATTATGCATGCATGCTTAGAAGGAGAGTGGGGTGCAATAAATGACCACTAACCATGCCCAATATGCATTAAATACATCACCACTAAATCTACCTTTGATCGCTCTGCCTGAATGCCTAGAATCTTCCCAATACTGCTTCTAACTCATCTATACTGACACTCAGTGTTGATTCCTGCTTGAATTCCAAAGCTACCATAGCTTGTTCAGCTTTCTTCAAGCTGTCCTCCCATTCTAGAAATAAATCTTGAGTAGTGTGCATATCATTCGAGAAGGTAGAAAAGTTCTCAAAATCATTCCTGGTGAAGAAGTTCAATCTGAAGAATTCTTCCAATTTAATCTTCAGGTTGTCTATAGTTATCTCCTTTTCATACAACCTTTTTGATACCAGTGATGCAATAGTGTTGGATATTTCTTGCTCAATGTTCTTAGCTATTCCCTTCAATCGAGAAGATTCCTCAATGAAATACCCAAACATTTCCTTGCCCATGAGTACTTCTCCATACTATTAGGTGAAATCATATGCTTCTCCTTCTTTAACGAGCCCATGGTCAACTAGCACATGCCTGGGCATCTCCATCAACTCCTATAATTCCATGATCATCTCATCCTGATAGATATGCTCATCCTCCCATTATTCCTCCATGCACTGAATCTGGGAAAGGATGGCCAATGCCTTGTTGTAAACTCGTACAAAGTCCTCAGCATGCTTGTGGGATTCATTTTGGATTCCTTCGATCCAAGCCTCCACTCCTTGAGAATTTCTTCTGATTCTATCTATACTCTCTACTGCCTTAGTTGGAACCACCAGTGGAGGGAAAAAAGATGGACCTTCTTCCCTTACTGGATGAGGTAGACTGCTGATGTAGTTGCATAATTCTCTGATCTCTCCTTTTTTCCTCTGATACTTCTCTTCAAATCTCATCTTGTTCTTGATCACCTATGTAGAATCATCATGTTCCTCCAATACCTTCTCTTAGGAGGCATGACCTAAGTCAAACTCGGCCACGTTATATTCATTTGGAGGGATTTGATCCTTTGCTTTGTCCACGACCAGTGTTTCAAGTTGAAGGGTTCTAGACCCAAAATCACCTCTGAAAATCTTCACAAACCTCTTAGCCTTTCATTTCTCATGTGATTGGTTGACCCTTTTCATCATTTTTTACAATTTGAAAGCTAGGTCAACATCCTTTTCCTGACTTCTTTGGAGCCTTTACCTCACCCATTCTAGAATTGCAGCTCCTTGATCCTTCTGAATTGCCATCTTCTTATGTTCATGCATCGCTCTTGTCTCAATTTCCTTAGATCTAGGTCTTTCTTCCATCACCTCTGGGGCTGGCGTCTCTATTATGGGAATCTCATATTCAGTCATGGGAATCTTTTCTTCTATTATCCTTCTAAAGAAAACACCAAGACTTTCCTTAGTGGTAACATCCTCTTCCCTACTTTTTGTTGGTGAAAACTCCTCATTGGCGTTAATGCTCAATTTGTCCGGAATTGACCTTGTCACATGTTGCTCTCCTTTCTCAACTCTCTCCCTACTTCCTTCTACTTCTTCAATCCTTTCTCTTGATGTTTTCTTTGGTCTTTCATCCCATAGTAGTTGCTGCCCTAATTACTCGTAGGTCCAGTCCTCCTTTAGTACATTCATTCTACCAAGTTATCACTCAATCCACCACCTTGTGAAGTCCAGGACTGGTTTTGCCAAAACATCAAGATCTAAAATCTCCTTTCTTTGACGGTCATAGGGATGAGTAACCCTATCTTTTCTAGATTATACCCTTTCTGAAGCACATTTGGATCTTCCTTCATCTGACCAGGCAGGTGAAAGATTTTGTGAGCTCTGATGATGTTCAGGGGCAATATGGAGCGCATCCTTTTCCTAATCTCATTTTCATCTGTAGCATTGGCCCAAAAATCTTCAAGGTGCATGCTATGTTGATAAATTTTTCCTACCATCGACTTTATTTTGTTATAGGGATCAAAATACGGTCTTCCTAAGTAGAATGACAGATGGAAGAAATTTAACTCATGCCTTTAGACATGGGCACATTTCAACATTATCTTCTCCTATGGAAATTGGGAAATCCAATCCCAACTTCTTCTTTCCTTTCTGAATCTTGTCGTACACTGTCAGTTGCGGAGTAAGTTCCAAAAGAAATATCTTTTCAGTAGGATGTCTTGAAAGCTTGTATGGTTGTGCCAAAAATCCTTGCACTCTGATATATGAGAAAGTGGGAAACTGAATAAACTAGGCTCCGTATTCTTGCACTAGCTTCATTGCTCCTTCAGATAATCTCATGTGCAATTTCTTTTGCATATTTCTCACAATTTGCATTGTGAAGGCATCATTGACCCGTACATAATCATCTATGGCCTACAAATGCAACAAAGGGTAACACTCATGAACTTTTAGACGTGAAGTGCCACTTTTGATTGCTCCATTACACTGCAATCCCTCATATCTCATATTCTGTGCCAACATGTATATGACATAGGAGCTCATATAAAACTTTTGTGATTGCTTGAGTTTCTCCAGCTATTCACTGAGGTTGTCACTGATAATTCCATCCCAGTCCATGTGATTGTGCTCTTCAACTACTTGCTCAACAAAATACCACATCCATTACTCGAACAGATAGGAGTGCGACATGCCAAAGATTCTAGTCAGCATCATGATCAAGATGTTGTATTCCCTATGGAAATCCGACCAAACCAATTCCTTCGGTAATTTTAAATGGTGGGATCTATTCTTTCTCAACCACTTATCATTTATGACATTTTCATAGTATTGAATTCCTGCAGAAAAAACTCTATGTGCCTGCTCCTTCATCTTCGATGCCAATATCATGGAAGAAGGGATTCCAAATGCCTCCGTGAATGTGGGTGGAGAAAGGTCTGCAATGATGTTTCCATCAGAATCTTTGATTGTTTTATCTCCTGAATTGAAGTGCCTGGTGCATTCCATGATCAACTCAGAATGCTGAAAAGATGGAGCAAAGCCAGCTACAACCACAATTCCACTGTTCACAATTCAGGTGGCCAAATTAGTCAGTTGATGATCTTTATACCCAAACATCCTTCTGTGAAACTATGTCATGTCTAGGCCTCTGAGGCTAGTGTCTCCAATCTCTTCGTACTTTGAAAGAATCTTAGATTCTATTAAAAAAATCCTCTGTTCATTATTTATCAACTGCTTCCTTGTCATGCTCGTTCCTCTTGGCTCTACCATTCCTGCAAAACAAAAAACAAAACAAACATAAGAATCACACAAGAGAATGAAAAAAAGAAGACCAAATTCTTAAGAAGGAGGAAATTCTGAAAATCTGACAAATTCTTCATCTTTTCTTCCAGGGGCCAAATTTCTCTCTTCACGAAATCATGTTTCTCCACCAACTTACAGGGAAAATTCCTCTGAAACTTTTAATCTTGAATTCTTCACTCTTTTTGAAAATAACGAATTTCCTCCTGCTTTGAAATTTTCTTTCTCCTCAAGAATCTTGTTCAACTTTCAAGAAATACTTCACTCGAATCCTCTTGATTCCTAAAAATCCCTCATCAACCTGTTTTCTCAAACTTTGTGTCATGAAAAAATGAGAGAGAGTCTTCATATATAGACTAAAACCCTGAAAAGCGGCTTTAAAGACTAGGAACTAAATTTAGGAAACTGCCAACTTAGGCAAAAATTCTTTCCCATAAGCACCACTTGTCTCTAGTTTTCTTCTTTTAAAAAAACTTCCAATCTGAGCGCTTTACTTCATGATGAAGTTTCTATTTTATTCATCCTTTTGATTTTTTTTATTTTAAATATTGAAAAAAGAATAAATTTCAATATTGAATGTTTTAAAATCAATTAAAAAAAAGCGATTTAATTCCACTCTTAATCTCCCCAATTTCATAATTATCTTGTCGCTTTTTAAATTTATAATTAAATATAGATAAAAATTAATATTTAATTAATAATTTCTCATCTTTATCACTTTTTGATTTTTTGAAGGTTTTTTAATTAAATATTAAATAAATCAATCTTTAATTAAAATTACATTTAAATAAAAAAAAACTCCTGTTTCCAATTTCCAGCTTTTTTTTAAACTTCAAAAATTTTGGATTTTTCCATGTTTTCCAAAATTCTCATTTTTTTAAATTTTTCCATGAGTTCAGGATTTTGAGAAATTTTCCAAGTTTTCAAGTTTCAAAATTTTCTAAAGTTTTGGATTTTCAACTTTTCCCCGATTTCATTTTTTCGAGATTTTTCAATCTTCCAAATTTTTGAGTTTTGGATTTTTTCGATTTTAATCATGTTTCCAAGTTTTGTCATTTTCAAAAATTTTGGATTTTTTCAATATTCTAAGATTTCCGAAATTTCCACGATTTCACAAATTTTCATTTTTGGAATTTTAACATTTCCAAGACTTGTAATTTTCCCAAATTTCCCAAATTTCAAAATTTGGAATTTTCCCAAATCTTCCAATTTCCATGACTTGGGAATTTTCACGTTTTCAAATTTTTAATTTTTTGGAATTTTTCAATTTTTGAAAAAATTTCCACAATTTCATCTTTTAACTCTTTGGAAATTTCTGACTTAGGGAATTTTCAATCTTTCTCAAAAAAAATCCAAATTTCAGATTTTTTGCTCGATTTTAGAATTTTCAGGATTTTCCAAATGTTGCAAATTTCTTCCAAGAGTTCAATTTTTTCAGGATTTTCCATTTTCCAGAACTTTCCAAAATTTTGGATTTTTTGAGATTTCTAATTTCTCCAAGATTTGAAGATTTTGGAAATTTTATGAGATTTCAACTTTCTGAGAATTTCATTTTTTCTATTCAACCACCATTTTTATTGCAATCTTGAGGTCAATGAAAGATTCCACATTTTTTAAATTTGGAAATTAGTGAATTTTCAACTTAGTCCAACATTACCTGATTTCAAGGAAATCACAACCGAGGATGAGTCTCGGTGCATTTTTGGGTGAGTGGAGGATTTCCTTATTCGGCAGGGATTTCCTTCATATATCCAATTTCATCTTCGGAGGAGTATTTGAACACACTTTGCAGTGCATGGCAGATTGCGTTTTTGTGTTGACTTTCTTTAGAGTCCATTGACTTGCACTTCATACTTCATGGGTGATCTTTTAGATTTTTGTAGGATTTTGGGTTGGCAGGGATTCCACGACCAAGTGGATTCCACGCTCTAGCACTTTGCACGGGCGGGGATTTCCTTCAGTTTTGGATTTTCACCTTGCGAAGGATTTTCCTTCACCACTCTTGTTTAGCGTTGGGTGCGATTGAGGACCTCCCTTGGATTAATCCTTCATAAACAATTCCTTCAATTTGTGCACTTAGTGCTTTGAGCACAATTTCAAGCATTTGGCAGATTATTGAGAGATTTTGGGCTTAGTCTCGCCCGAGTGGGATTTCATGATGCCCGTAGATTAGTGTTAGAAGCCCATGTCACACACCATTTCTTTCTCTTTTCATTCTTGTCGATTCTTTCTCTACATTAATCTCTTTCAATAGTTTAGTTTTGCACCTTGAACTTATGTGAGATAACACCCTGGCGGTGTAAAAACAAAGGAAAAATGTGATGGATTTCTCCATATCTAAGACCGTCATCTCTTTTCCGTGCTGGATCCACATTCAAATTCTTTTATGACAGGCTTGGATATTCTATCAAAGTTTCCCTTTTCTAGTCTTCTGTGATCATGATTGTCTAGACGGAATTCATCGTAGAATCACCATGTTGAATCATCGAGCACCCTTGTATATGGAGAAATGGCCATAAGAAGTACACAGGATGCTCTCTCTCTCTCTCTCTCTCTCTCTCTCTCTCTCTCTCTCTCCTCTTAGTGATAGGGATTTTGAACATCATATTTTTCATTTGCCCTTTTGTCAAAATGTTGAGTGCTTTGAATTACGTTCCATGCCCATTTTTAATATTGTGAAAGAAACCTCCACCCTTAACCATTTCTAGATGTCCTTTGGTCTTTTGTGTCTGGTTTCTCAAATTGTTTTCATCAAGAACTTGACATGAAAAAAGGAGGGGCTTCTTAAAGACTTGACATTTACTCATTTTCTTTAAGGATTTGAACTTGAACTTTAAAACTAGGGAGTAGTTTGAGATTCTAAAAGTCAAGGAATCGAAAGAGGGTTCAAACTTAATCCACACTGACCACCCCTCAAATAGAATTAGGAGGAAATTTAAGAGACTGAAACTAGAGCCACTAAAATGACAAAAGAAAAAAGGGGAAAATAAGAAAAAATATAGGGGGTTCCATCCTTGATGGGCAATGTGTGATTAGGTCACAACATCTGGTGAATCCATGGGTGAAATGTTGAAAACATTTCAAGGATAAAAATTTAATCTGATCTCAGAATCTTTGGTTAATTGATATTATGTCATCATGAAGAAAGAAAATGAAATCGAAAGGGGAGGAGAATCATATATTGGATCAAGACACCCTTAGTCTATAGTTGCCCATGTTTGTGCAAATGAATTAATTCCCGCTTGACAAGAACACTCAGAATCCCCAAGATTAGGCATGACAAGTTATATATTTATCTTAACTCTAAAAGCATCCTGGACATTCCCTCGCTGTCAGTCAGGTGTCCATAGCCCTGACAAGGTTGTCGCTATAATCCCATGGAAATTTCTCTACTTCTATTGAATTATTATTTTGGACACCTGTAGAGATGTTCGCATATCCCCATATCCAGTCATTTGATCTTTTACCTCAATTTTCTTTTATTTTCTCTTTCTTTTGATATTTCTTTTCTTTTCTATTTCTTGGCTCATGAGCAGTGAAGCCCACTATGGGTTAGGGAATTATAGTGGTGCTGAAGAAAGATTTTAAAATTTTCACAAGCCATAACCTCTCTCAAAGAATCTTCAATGTCTTAGAGTAATTGATTAGGTGCGAGATATATAACAACCTCAAAGTTCAAATGTCAAGACACAATATATGATTAACATTCTGATTTAAGTTCACATTCCACCCCATGACAAACATAAGATAGACAACCTCAGCTTCAGAGGATCTTCATAAAAAGTTATGGAGGAAATAAAATAAATAAGACTTAGTGGGACCTCTAGATGAAGTTTAGGAAACACACAATATATTCTCACAAATGAGAACACCCAATCCTTCAGGCTGCTTGGAAAAACCAAAACCCGAAACCAAAAACAAGGGAAATAAAATTAGAACCACCCGAGAAAACAAACTTAGGGGAAGAAAACCCTAAACTAACAAGAGAAAAACAACCTAAGCTAAGGAAAATCCAAAATCCCACAGAGGGAATAAAACCAACAAGAAATAAATGACAGGGGAAACAAACCAAAAACCCCCTCTAAACTACAAAAGTAGACAGAACAAGAAAGAAGAAAAATGAGGAAACCAAAATGAAGAACACAAGGGAAACCTAGACTAGCTATATACAAGGCTTCTAGAAGGAAACCTAGGGCTGGAAATAATGCTTGAGGAATTTTCCATTGATAGGTAACGAGACTTCCTCTCCTGTCATAGTCTTCAGCTTAAATGCATTATCTCCAAGTATTTCAGAAATTTTATAAGGGCCCTTCCACAAATTTTCAAACTTATCATGATCAACTCTCTTCTCATGGGCCTTGTTCCAATGATGAACCAAATCTGAAATCTGAAACTCCTTGAATTTAGTCATTCTGTCAAACTATCTTTTGAATACTCCCTAATGCTTTGCAAACTTTTCTGGTGCTTGATCTCTTCTCTCTTCTAAATGTAGTAATTGAGTCAGACGTGTCTGCACTCTATCTTCTCCTTCCATGTACTCTTGCATAAATTGTAAAGTTAGGATCCTTAACTGAATTTGGTAGACTGGATCCTTCCCATAAACCAACTGATAGGGAGATATCCCTATAGAGCTCTTAATTATGATTTTGTCTGGCCAAAGGGAAAATCATAATTGTGTGTGCCAATCCTTTGGATTCTTGTCTAGTAACTTCTTGATGGCGCTCAGAAAATTATTATTCATTGATTCGGCTAATCTGTTTCCTTGTGGATAGTATTTTGATGAAAATTTCATGTCATCCCATAGTCAAATGCCCAGTTAGAAAACTTCAAAGATGTAAACCTGGAACCATTGTCACACACCAAGGTTTGTGGACATCCAAACCTAGTAATGATGTTCTCCTCAAGGAACTTGATGACGTCATCAGTCACGCAGTGTTTAAGAACTTGGGCCTCAGACCACTATGTGCAATAATCCATAGTGGTTAGGATATACTTGTGTTGTCTTGAAGAAGGTGGATTAATAGGGCCAATAAAATCTAACCCCCATTTAGAAAAAGGTTTCACTTCAGTAATAGGTTGTAATGGCATGGCAGGATTCCTTTCATGTACAACAACTACTTGACATGTGTGATAGGTTTTCACATGTTCATGAGTGTCCTTGACTAAAGTGGGCCAATAATATCCTGCCCTTGAGATTTGATGGGCTATAGCCAAACTGGTTCCATGATTTGTCGCATGCTTACTGTGGAAGTGCTCAATAATTGGACCTGCTTCTTCCCTAATAACACATCTGAGATAGATTCCATCATGATTCTTCCTATAGAAGATAGCTCCTTGAAGCATAAAATGTTATATTTTCTTTCTTAATACTCTCTTTTGTACTGGATTCAAGTGCAAAGGGGACTTATGATTCAACAAGTAGTAGACAATGTCATCATACTATTCATCTGGAGACACTTCTTCTAACACATATACTTTTTGTACTAATCTGGGTCCAGTTGCAGTGATTATTTGTGTCAGAGCTTTCCCACGCACTAGTTTCATTGGTTTTATTTCCATGTCATACTCCAGAATGATGGCCATCCATTTTCCTCTTCTTTCTCCTAACTCATTCTACATTAACAAGGTTTTTACTGCGGCATTGGGGACTATTGCATACACTTTACTTCTCAAAATGTAATGTTAGAATTTCTTTATCGCCTTCACCAAAGCATAGGCTTATTTTTCAATGTTTTGGTATTTCAATTCTGCATCCTTCAATGGGGAACTCATGAATGCAATAGGATTCTCATCTTTCTCTTCTAATCTTTGAGTGAGGATAGCCGCACATGTGTTTTCTGAAGCAAAGGAATATATATAGAATGGTTTGGTGTAATCCAGGCTAACCAAGATAGGAGAATCCACAATAGCTTGTTTTATTTCTTTGAATGCTCTCTTTGATGTTGGTGTCCAATCTATTTTTGCACCTTTTATCAACATATCATTCATTGGTTTGACTATCTCGGTGAATCTGGTAATGAACTTCCTAATGAAGTTGATTTTTCCAAAGAATGACTTCAATTCTTTCTGGCTAGCTGGTAGGTTAATCTTGGAGATGGCTTCAATGTGCTTAGGATCAATTGAGATTCTGTATTCAGAGATCACATGACCTAATAGTTTTCCTTCGATGATAGTGAACATGCATTTCTTTGGATTTAATGATATCTGATATCTTCTACATCTTTGAAAAATTCTTTGTAAATCATTTATGTGATTTTCTCTATGTCTAGAAAAAATAGTGAGATCATCCATGTATATAATGATGCATTTCCCAACTAGAGCTTTGAAGGCATATTCCATGGCCCTTTAGAAGGTGGCTTCAGCATTGATCAAACTAAAGGGTATTCTTCTGTAAGAAAATGTGCCCCACATTGCAGCAAATGTAGTTTTCAATCTATCTTCTTCCCCCACCATTACTTGGTTATATCCAGAATAGCCATCTAAAAATGACATCATCTGAGACCCATTCATAACTTGTATTACTTCATCTAAGGATGGCACTGGATAATTGTCTTTCTCTGAAGCTCTATTAAGATTTTAGAAATCCACGTATAATCTTATTTCTCCATTTTTATTTCTAACAGGAACTAGGTTAGTGACCCACGTTGAGTGTCTAACTAGAAAGATAATCATTACTGAAAGTAGTTTCCTGACCTCTTGCTAGATCAATGTTTCCAACATCAGATTTATTGGCCTCTGTCTCTATCAGAATGGTTTACTACTTGGATTGAGCAGGATTTAATGTGTGATGAGGGATGTATCATATGTCTTTAGGTCTTCATATCCCCATGCATTAACATCTAGAAATTCCTTAATCAAATTTAGGATGCCCTCTCTCTCTTCGGGAGTACAGACTTTCCCAATAAAAACATTGTTGACATCTTCCTTTGTTCTTATATTTACCTTTTTGCATTCACCTCCATCAAATGTCTGGTACTTGAGGGCACTCATTCTGTTAGAATCAAAAACTCTTTTCAACTCTATCATCCCCTTAGGAATGGTGTCCATCCTTAAATTGACGATTTCATCTATTTCAAACTACACATATTATTGTTCTCCTTCATTGATTACCTATGCTTCAAATACCCTTGAACTTGTTAGAAAATTGAGGATATGCTTATCATCTTCAAACACTTGGAAATTTGTAACATTGTCAGGGACTAAGGGTACTGATGTTAGCTCAACAGTGAATTTCTTCACACATTCCATGGCCAATTGTTCCAATGAACTTGCAGATTTGGCTAGTGATTTTACAACTGGATTATTTTCTCTACCTATCCTTTTAATGTTGAAAGCGTCAAAGATTTCAATTAAGTACCAAACTCTGTTGTGGTAGCCACCCAATCTTTTTTCATGGAATGCATATTGCTTTCGAACTCGTCCAACCACTATGTCTGACTCTCCCTGTGCATGAAGGATCCTAGCGCCCTTTTGGATAGAAAGTAGAAATCAAATAACTATGATTCATACTCAACGAAATTGTTTGTGCATGGGAACTGCAATCTATGTGCCTCTAAGTAAGTTTCTCCATTTGGACTGACCATCTCAATGCCTGCTCCATTTCCTTTCTTCGACTTGGATCCATCAAATTATAGTGTCCATGCTTGATCATCATTTTGTGTGTGGGAGGATTCGGATCCTAGTTCGTCTTCATCATGGTTTCCTTGGATGTTTTTATCTTTATCTTCTCCAACTTCTTTTTGTTGTGGCATTGTCACATGTGGTGAATTTTCAACATTGATAATATCTCCAACATTTCTAATCATTGATGCTTGGGGAACCATCTTTGACAATTGGGAAACTGTGGCTTTACAAATTGTGCATGAAATTTTTTAATGGAAAGCACTGTGAATTCTAAACCAATTGGGTAACAACAGGCTTTGAATGCAAGCATCTTTGCCTAGTTTGACTTCTTGCTTTACACTCCTTAGGACAAAGTTCTTAAAATTTTAAAACATCCCATCATTCAAAGTTGGATTTGGATCATTATCAACAGGGGCTTTAGTGAACTTGGGGATCACATCTGGACATCCTCCTTGATTATAACCTTATAACATCAAAATTTCTCTAGTTTTGGGCACATATGATCCCAAAGTTGTTTCCATGAATAAAACCTCACTATCTCCACCATATTCAGTTATTAGCAGTTGGAGCCTAGATGTAATTTCTATCCTAATCTGACTTGGGATTCCTTTCCATGGTAGCCACATTTGAGAAAAGTCAGTAGCTATGTATCTATTCAACTTCCTTGCCCAATATCTGCTTAAAAGCATACCATATCCTTCTGGAATGTCCACGATGGATATATCAATGCATCTTTGGATTCATGGATCTCAAGCAAGTTGCATATCAATGTTATTCAATTCTCCCATAACCAGGACTTTGGTTTTATCTAGCTATGTCACTTTCTTGTCCCTCTGCAGTGGGATTAATCCCAATTTTCTACATATTTCCAGGGGCATTACATTACTAGATGCACTAGAATCTATCAAGAAATTATGAAACATTTTCCCAAATATTCAAACTAACAAGAGGAATGGGGTAGGATCCTCTTTTCCTTGATAGAAAACTACAAGATTTTGTTCTCTTGGATTAAATTCTTCATTCTTCGTACTGTGCAAAGTATCATCTCTGTTTTGATTCATTCTTTTCTCTTCCAAAGTATCTGTATTTCCATTTATCTCTTTTCCCTTAGCTACAGAGTCACTTTGTGACATGACTCCATCTGACATGACCCTTCGGTCATGAGGAAATTTTTTTTCCATTCCAATGAAGGTTGGAGGAATTTGGCATACATCAGTTGTAGTTGGTTGTACATCTTCAACAATATTGGTATTCTATGCTAAACCAGACTGGGGATTGTTGGGGTTGGTCCTAGGTGGATGTGACACTCCTTGGGAAATGTTCCTAGGGGTGACATCGTTCAAACTTCCCAATAAGGTTTCTCTAACTTCTAGGATTTTCATCAATTCATATAATGGCAGACTAACTTTGATCTTCTTGAATTCTTCTAGCACGAAAGAGCTTAGCTTCTTGAATTCCTCACTAGGAAGATTTTCTTTTTGTCCTGTTTCTCCAGGATAAGCAGTAGATTGTGTAGTAAGTTGTCTTCTTTCATTTTGTGGAGCATTCATTGTTGTTAGTTTCATTTTTTCACCTTGTGAACTAGCCGATGGTCGATACTTAGGTGAGTCTCTTAGAGGACTCAATACATTACTCGCACTATGATGCGAAGGTGTGGAAATTTTTTTTAGAGGAGATGATGTTGTCATGGGTTCATGATTTATATAGTTCCTCTGATATGTTTTAAGAGCTGCATTTCTAGAAGTGTATTGAAATTCTTGAACTTCACTTACTCCATCCACCAAGACATTGTTGTATAATGGAGGGAAGGAAAACCCATCCCTATGCAATGGTTCATTTGGGGATGCATGTGGAGGTTGATTTCCTAGTGGAACTTGATACATGGGCACCTCTATAGGACCATTGGCTGATGCCGGTGGGAATCTCTGATTATCCTCTAGTGGCATGTAATCTTGCATATCAGGCAGAGGAAATGTGAAATCATCAAAGACCAGCACTGGGCCATACCTCGGTGAAGGGACCAATTCATACCCAATAGGTGGAGGATTTTCAGGTGCAGTAGTGTTTCCTACTTCTCCTTTGAAAATTTTGGCGACCCTCTGAAATTCTTGGCATTGTAACTTGGAATGGTTATTTGTCTCATACAATCGACGCCTTCTAGACAATGTGTCTTTGGCTAGGAAAAATTTATCTTCTGGTCAGTTCTTAGCAGCTGGTGGATTTTCTAATGGTGAGGGTACACTGCCATTTTTTGGGTTTGTGTTCCATGATCTTCTCTGGTGTCCGTGGTTTTTATTACAATACCCAAAATTTTTATATTGATAATTTTGATTATTGTTTCAATATCCAAAATGATTATCATGGTATCCCTGATTATATCCTTGAGGATTCTCTTGGTGAGCTAGTGGGTTCTCTTGATATCCTTGGTTGTTACCTTGATGTGACAGGTAATTTCTTTGTTGATTCTGCAATTACTTATTTTTATTTCTAGGGTAGGTGACCTCAGTGGAAAAATTCTTTACTTTCTCTATTAGATCCCTCATATCTTCTCTTTATTCTTGAGTCCTTGTCATAGTTGTCATGTTCTGGAGATATATAGGTTGTGCTGGCATTGCCTGAGACATAGAGGCCCCCAAATGTGGCACTAACTGATTAGAAGGAATAGGAACATGATTAAGAGCAGGTGTGTGGTTCATCATTCCTTAATTCAAAGCGTTAGGATTCCCAAATAAATTTGGTGATCCATTAGTAGTTGGTGGTGACTATAAACTTACTCTCTCAGCCTCTGCTTAAGCTTGAGTCAAATTAGTAGGAGGAAGATGGGTCTTCTAGACAAACATGGAGGTGAATAAATCCATAGATGCATAATAAATAGGTCTTGCTACATTGTCACCCATGCAATAGGGATCACACAATCTTGAATAGGCCCTCTAGATCCTATTGTTAAAGGAACCAGTTGGGTCACGTTCCTGCCTTCTTATCTCAAAGAACTGTCTATGCAACTCTACTGGAGTGATCAACAATTTGAACTTCCTGAGGAAAGCATCCTTCAATTCTTGCTAAGTTGAGATTGAATTTGGAGGTAGATTGATGTACCAGTAAAATGTTTCCTCCCCCAGTGAGTAGGGAAATAGCCTGCAAGCAACATCCTCTTCTTGGACATTTCTATTTTAAAGTGCATCTTCAAATATCTTAATGTCCTCATCAGTAGTGCAGTCGATGTCATTAACAAAGAGCTTAGAAAAGAAATATTCTGGATTCTTTGGCATATTGTGATAAGCAGAAAATGTCATGAGAGGTGACACATTTTGAGGATGCCATGGTTGTTGTTCCATTGCTAGAACTTGTTGTTGAATGGATGCAGGAGCAACTAATTTTAGGGGTATCTAAACTATTATTTTATAAATTTGCATAGCTCCTTCTTGATTTAGTCCTTGTTGTACTTGATCACTTTTTTTCACTCGATGTTGTGGAGGTGGAGTTTGAAATAACCTCATGATATCAGCTACACTTGGTAATTTTTGGCTTGTAGATGTTTCTTTCTTGCCTCGCCTGGGCTTTGGATCAAACTTTAATTCTTGTAATTGTTTTTCTTTAGGAGTGGATCTTAAAATGCTCCTATGTACCTCAAGAGAAAATGAGTAAATGCACTCCAATATGTGAAATCTCCTTAATTCCTTCTAACAGGCACTGGGAACTGAATGATTAATGCTCTTTGAATAGCTTCTTCGATCCTTGGAGATTTTTCTTCTTCTTCAAATCTAAGATTTGGCTAAAGGATAGGTATGACATCCCTATGTGATAGTACCATCTTGATTCATAATGCACAGTCTTTTAACAATTATGTGAAGCACTCCTTCTTGTGTGAGTTTTTGTTGATGTGCATTTTATGACCCACCAAATAGTAGAACAAAAAACTGAGGTATCTTATCCTCTCTTGATCAAAGTTTCATATGTGCTAAGATTGCAAGAAGATCATATAGGTCACTCCAAGGTTCCTTTCTTGTCAGGTCTTGACCATGGATAAGCTCGGTGGTAAATGTGATTTTCTGAATATCACAAGGGGCCTTACATTTTTAGTCTTGAAAGATTTGCAATGAAACACCTTTTTGGAATTTTTAGAATATGTGGAAAGCAAATGGAAGTAGGGTTCATAAATTTTAATCTACTCCTAAGGGAAATGATAGGAATAGTCAATAGTTTGGTGGACAAATTCCCAATAACAAGGTTTCCCTTGGCCAAGCTATACTACAACTACACGAGAACCAGTGCAATCTTCAAGGTTTATGTAGAGGATCTTCATACCACCACGAACACCATCATGAAGAAAAATGTACGCAAATGACAAAAGTTAAGCATATGCATGAATAAGGTTCAGGCCAACTTTGCACAATGATTTACAATCAATAAAACGTCAAAAGTATGAACCGAAGGAAATCATCAAAACACCATCATATTTAACATTGCAATCACAACACTTCATCTAACATTATCCAACTAATGTAACCTAAATGAGGGAATTATGAAATGAAGTAGGCATTAAAACACATCAAGTATTCACCATGAAACTAACAATGAAAACTTTAATGTCTTAGTAGCTCTTTAGCAACAATTTCAAAATTTTCTCCTTACAAATGAGAAGTGAGGCCCTTATATAGGTCCTTAAATACAATGATTGGCCTAGATCAAACAATAAATGATGGCCTAGATCATGCTACCTTAGCCCTAATTAGGGTTAGGGAAAAGAAGAACGAATCTATCTTAATGAAAAATGAATCTACTACCATAGTGGGCAATAAGTACCCATTATGCATGAGTTCTTAGGAGAGTGGAGTGCAATAAATGACCACTAAGCGTGCCCACTGTGCATATCAATCGATAAGGTGGAAAATTTCTCAAAATCATCCCTAGTGAAGAAGTTCAATCTGAAGAATTCCTCCAATTTACTCTTCATTTTGTCTACAGTTATCTCCTTTTCATACAACCTTTTTGATACTAGTAATGTGACAGTGTTGGAGATTTCTTGCTTGATGTTCTCAGCCATTCCCTTCAATCGATAAGATTCCTCAATGTAATATCCAAACATTTCCTTGGCCATGAGCACTACTCCATACCATCAGGTGAAATCATATGCTTCTCTTTCTTTAACAATCCCATGGTCAACTAGCACATGCCTAGGCATCTCCATCAACTTCTATAATTCCATGATCATCTCACCTTGATACATATTCTCATCCTCCCATGATGCCTCTATGCACTGAATCCAGGAAAGGATGGCCAATTCCCTATTGAAAACTCATACCAAGTCCTCAATATGCTTGTGGGCTTCATTTTGGATGCATTTGATCCAAGCCTCCGCTCCTTGATAATTTCTCATGATTCTATATATACTCTCTACTTCCTTAGTTGGAACAACTGGTAGAGGGACAAAAGATGGACCTTCTTCCCTTACTAGATGAGGTAGATTACTGATGTAGTCATATAATGCTCTGATCTCTTCTTTCTACCTCTAATACTTCTCTTCTAATCTCCTCATCTTGTTCTTGACCACCTATGTAGAATCATCAAGTTCCTCCAATAGCTTCTCTCAGGTGGCATGACCTAAGTCAAACTTGGCCACGTTATATTCATCTAGAGTGATTTGATCCTTTTCTATGTCCACAACCGGTGTTTCTAGTTGAATGGTTCTGGATGCAGACTCATCTCTGAAAATTTTCACAAACCTCTTAGCCTTTCCATTCTCATTTGATTGGTTGACCCTGTTCATAATTTCCTACAATTTGAAAGCTGGGTCAACATCCTTTTCTAGACTTCTTTGGAGCATCTTCCTCACCCATTCTGGAATGGCGGCTCCTTGATCATTCTAAACTACCATCTTCTTCTATTCCTACACCACTCTTGTGTCAATTTCCTCAGCTCCAGGACTTTTTACCATCACCTCTAGGGCTAGTGTCTCTATTGTGGGAATCTCATCTTCAGTCATGAGAATCTCTTCTTCTATTATCCTTCTAAAGAAAAAACCAAGAATTTCCTCTGTGGTAGCATCTTGTTCCCTGCCTTTTGCTGGTGCAAACCACTCATTAGCGTTAATGCTCAATCTATCCTGAATTGACCTTGTCATGTGTTTCTCTCCTTTCTCATCTGTCCCCCTACCTGCTTATACTTCTTCAATCCTTTCTCCTGATGATTTGTTTGGTATTTCATCCTATAGTGATTGATGTGCTAATCACTCCTAGGTCTAGTCCTCCTTTGGTACACTCATTCTACCAAGTTGTCACTCAATCCACCACCTTGTGAAGTCCAGGACTAGTTTTCCCAAAACATCAAGATCTGAAATCTCCTTTCTTTGCCAGTCATAGGGATGAGTAACCCTCTATTTTCTAAATTATACCCTTTTTGAAGCATAGTTGGATCTTCCTTCATCTGATCAGGCATGTGAAATATTTTGTGAGCACTAATGATGTTTAGGGGCAATTTGGAGTACATCCTTTTCCTAATCTCATTTTCATCTATAACATTAGCCCAAAAATCTTCAAGGTGCGTCCTATGTTGATACCTTGCTCCTGCCATCGACTTGATTTTGTTATAGGGATCAAAATATGGTCTTCCTAAGTACAATGGAAGATGGAATAAATTTAACTCATCCTGGGATATCTCAGCCACCTTTAGACACAGGCACATTTCAGCTTTATCTTCTCCTATGGAAATTGGGAAATTCAATCCCAGCTTCTTCTTTCCTTTCTAAATATTTTCATGCACTTCCAATTGCCGAGTAAGTTCCAAAAGAACCATCTTTTCAGTAGGATACCTTGGAAGCTTTTTTGGTTGTGCTAAAAATCCTTGCACTCTGATATAGGAGAAAGTGGGAAACTGAATAAACCAAGCTCTGTATTCCTCCACAAGCTTCATTGCTCCTTCAGATAATCTCATGTGCAATTTCTTCTACAGATTTATAACAATTCGCATTGAAAAGAAATTATTGACCCATACATAATCATCTATGGCCTACAAATGCAACTAAGGGTAACACTCGTGAACTTTTAGCCGTGAAGTGCCACTTCTGATTGCTCCCTTACACCACAAGCCCTCATATCTTATATTTTGTGCCAACATGTATATGACATAGGAGCTTGTATAAAACTTATGTGATTGCTTGAGGTTTGACAACTATTCACTGTGGTTGTCACTGATCATTCCAGCCTAGTCCATGTGATTGTGCTCTTTAACTACTTTCTTGACAAAGTACCACATCCATTACTCAAATAGATAGGAGTGCGATATGCCAAAGATTCTACTCAGCATCATGATCAAGTCATTGTATTCCCTATGGAAATCCAACCAAACCAACTCCTTTGGTAATTTTGAATGGTGGGATCTATTCTTTCTCAACCACTTATCATTTATGACATTTTCACAGTATTGAATTCCTATAGAAAAAACTCTATGTGCCTGCTCCTTTGTCTTCAATAGCAATTTCCTAGAAGAAGGGATTCTGAATGGATCCACAAATGTGGGTGGAGAAAGGTCTGCAATGATGTTTCCATTGGAATCTTTGAGTTTTTTATCTCCTAAATTGAAGTTCCTAGAGAATTCTATGATCAGCTTAGAATGTTGAAAAGCCGGAGCAAAGCTAGCTGCAGCCACAATTCCATTGTCCAGAATTCAGGTGGCCAAATTGGTTAGTTGATGATCTTTATGTACCGAAACATCCTTCTATAAAACTCTGTCATGTCCAGGCTACTAAGTAAGTTTGTCCATTTGGACTGATCATCATTTTGTGTATAGGAGGATTCAGATCCTAGTTTGTCTATTTGTTCATCATGGTTTCCTTGGAAATTTTGATCTTTATCTTCTCCAACTTCTTGCTGTTGTGGCATTGTCACATGTGGTAAATTTTCAACATTGATGATATCTCCAGCATTTCTAATCATTGATGCTGGGGGAACCATCTTTGACAATTGGGAAACTGTGGCTTTAAAAATTGTGCATGAAATTTTTTAATGGAAAGCACTGTGAATTCTACACCAATTGGGTAACAACAGGTTTTGAATGCAAGCATCTTTGCCTAGTTTGACTTCTTTCTTTACACTCCTTAGGACAAAGTTCTTAAATTTTTAAAACATCCCATCATTCAAAGTTGGATTTGGATCATTATCAACAGGGGCTTTAGTGAACTTGGGGATCACGTCTGGATATCCTCCTTGATTATAACCTTGTAACATCAAAATTTCTCCGATTTTGGGCACATATGATCCCAAAGTTGTTTCCATGAATAAAACCTCATTGTCTCCACCGTATTCAGTTATTAGTAGTCAGATCCTAGGTGTACTTTCTATCCTGATCTGATTTGGGATTCCTCTCCATGGTAGCCACATATGAGAAACGTCAGTAGCTATGTATCTATTCAACTTCCTGGCCCAATCTCTGCTTAAAAGCATACCATATCCTTCTAGAATGTCCACGATAGATATATCAATGCATCTTTGGATTCATGGATCTAAAGAAAGTTGCATATGAATGTTATTCAATTCTCCCACAACCAGGACTTTGGTTTTATCTAGCTGCATCACTTTCTTGTTTGTCTGCAGTGGGATTAATTCTAATTTTCTACATATTTCCAGGGGAATTACATTACTAGATGCACCAGAATCTATCAAGTAGTTATTTAAAATTTTCCCAAATATTCAAATTAACATGAGGAATGGGGTAGGCTCCTCTTTTCCTTGATAGAAAACTATAGGATTTTGTTCTCTTGGATTAAATTCTTCATTCTTCATATTGTGCAAAGTATCATCTATGTTCTGATTCGTTCTTTGTTCTTTCAGACCATCTGTATTTCCATTTATCTCTTATCCCTTAGGTATAGGGTCACTTTATGACATGACTCCATCTGACATGACCCTTTGGTCATTAGGAAAATTTTGTACCATTCCAATGAAGCTTGGAGGAATTTGGCATACATCAGATGTATTTGGTTGAACATCTTCAACAACATTGGTATTGTGCACAAAACTAGATTGAGGGTTGTTGTGGTTGGTCCTAGGTGGATGTGACACTCCTTGGAAAACATTCCTAGGGGCGACATTGTTCAGACTTCCCAATAAGGTTTCTCTAACTTCTGGGATTTTCATCAATTCATTTAATGGAAGACTAACTTTGATCTTCTTGAATTCTTCTAGTACGAAAGAGCTCAACCTCTTGAATTCCTCGCTTGGAGGATTTTCTTTTTGTCTCATTTCTCCAGGATGAGTAGTAGATTGTGTAGTAAGTTGTCTTCTTTCATTTTGTGGAGAATTCATTCATGTCAGTTGCCTTTTTTCACCTTGTGAACTTGCTGATGATCGATACATGGGCGAGTCTCTTAGAGGACTCAGTACATTACTCGCACGAGAATGCAAAAGTGTGGAAAAATTATTGTGAGGAGTTGATTTTTTCATGGGTTCATGATTTCTATAATTCCTCTAATATGTTTTAAGAGCTACATTTTTGGAAGTTTTTTGAAATGCCTGAACTTCACTTACTCCCTCCACTAGGACATTGTTGTATAATGGAGAGAAGGAAAACCCATCCCTATGCAATGGTTCATTTTGGGATGCATGTGGAGGCTAATTTCCTGGTGGAACTTGAAACATGGGCGCCTCCATAGGACCATTGGCTGATGCCGGTGGAAATCTCTGATTATCTAGCACTGTCATGTAATCTTGCATATTTGGTAGAGGAAATGTGAAATCATTGAAGACCATCACTGGGTTGTACCTCGGTGAAGGGACCAATTCATACCTTGTAGGTGGAGGATTTTTAGGTGTAGTAGTGTTTCTTACTTGTCCTTTAAAAATGTTGGTGGCCCTTTGAAATTCTTGGCATTGTAACTCAGAATGGTTATTTGTCTCATGCAATTGACACCATCTAGACAAGCCTGCTTCGGCTAGGAAAACTTTATCTACCGATCGGTTCTCAGCAGCTAGTGGATTGTCTAATGGTGAGGGTACACCACCATTGTTTGGATTTGTGCTCCATGATCTTCTGTGGTGTCCTTGGTTAATATTACAATACCCAAAATTGTTCTCTTGATGAATTTGATTATTGTTTTGATATCCAGAATGATTATCATGGTATCCCTAATTATATCCTTGAGGATTATCTTGGTGAAATGGAGGGTTCCCTTGATATCCTCAGTTGTTACCTTGATGTGACTGGTAATTTCTTTGTTGATTTTGCAATTGATTATTTTGATTTCTAAGGTAGGTGACCTTAGTGGACAACTTCTTTACTTTCTCTATCAGATACCTCATCTCTTTTCTTTCTTCATGAGTCTTTGTTGTAGTTGTCATGTTCTAGAGATATATAGGTTGTGCTAGCATTGCCTGAGACATAGGGGCCCCCAGATGCGACAATAACTAATTGGAAGGAACAAGAACATTTTTAAGAGCAGGTGTGTGGTTCATTGTTCCTTGATTCAAAGTGTTAGGATTCCCAATGAAATTTGGCACTCCATTAGCAGTTGCTAGTGACTGTAAACTTACTCTCTCAGCCTCTGCATAAGCTTGAATCAAATTAGCAGGAGGTAGATGGGTCTTCTAAAAAAACATGGAGGTGAAGCAATCTAGAGCTGCATAATAAATAGGTCATGCTACATTGTCACCCATGCGGTAGGGATCACACAATCTTGAATAGGTCTTCTGGAACCTATTGTTAAAGGCACCAATTGGGTCATGTTCCTTCCTTCTTATCTCAATGAACTATCTATGCAACTCTACTGGAGTGATCGAAAATCTGAAATTCCCGAGGAAAGTATCCTTCAATTCTTGCCAAGTTAAGATTGAATTTTGAGGTAAATCGATGTACCAGTAAAATGTTTCCTCCCCCAGTGAGTAGGGAAATAGCCTGTAAGAAACATACTCTTCTTGGAAATTTCTATTTTTAAGGGCATCTTCAACAATCTTAATGTTCTCATCAGGAGTGTGGTTGATGTCATTAACAAAGAACTTAGAACATAAATGTTCTTGATTCTTTGGCATATTATGATAAGTGAAAAATGTCGTGAGAGGTGACACATTTTGAGGATGCCATGGTTGTTATGCCATTTTTGGAACTTGTTGTTGAACGACTATAGGAGCATCTACTTGTATGGGTATCTAAACCATTATTTTATAAATTTGTGTAGGTCCTTCTTGATTTAATCCTTTTTGTACTTGATTAGTTTCTTGCACTCAACGCTGTGGAGGTGTAGTTTGAAATAACCTCGTGAGATTGGCTACACTTTGTGAGTTTTGGCTCGTAGATGTTTCTTTCTTGCCTCGCCTGGGCTTTGGATCAAACTTTAATTCTTGTAATTATTTTTCTCCTAGAGTAGATCTTAAAATTCTCTGGAGTACCTTAGGCAAAATTGAGTTAATGCGCTCCAGTATGTGAAATCTTTGTAATTCCTTCTGACGAGTGCTAGGAACTGAATGATTAATTCTCTTTGAATAGCTTCTTTGATCCTTTGATATTTCTCTTATTCTTCAAATCTGAGATTTGGCTAAAGGATAGCTATGAGGTCCCTATGTGGTAGTACCATCTTGATTCATGATGCACAGTCTTTTAACACTTATGTGAAGCCCTCCTTCTAGCACCAATTTTTGTTGATGTGTGTTTTATGAACCATCAAACAGTAGAACGAAACACTGAGGTATCTTGTCCTCTCTCGATCAAAGTTCTGTATATGTTAAGATTGCAAGAAGATCATATAGGAAACTCCAAGGTTCCTTTTGTGCTAGGTCTTGACCATGGATAAGCTTGGTGGTAAATGTGATTTTCTGAATATCACAAGGGGCCTTACATTTTTAGTTTTGAAAGATTTTCAATGAAACACTTTTTTGGAATTTTCAAAATATACAGAAAGAAAATGGAAGTAGGGTTCAGAAATTTTAATCTACTCCTAAGGGAAGTGATAGGAATAGTTAATACTTTGGTGGATAAATTCCCAATAACCAGGTTTTGCTTCGCCAAGTTATACTACAACTACACGAGAACCGGTGCAATCTTCAAGGTTTAGGCAAAGGATATTCATACCACCATGGACACCATCATAAAGAACAATGTACATGAATGACATAAGTTAAGCATATGCATGAATAAGGTTTAGGCTAACTTTGCACAATGAATTAAAATCAGTAAAATGTCAAAAGTATGAACCAAAGGAACTCATTAAAACACCATCATATTTATCATTGCAATCACAACACTTCATCTAACATTATCCAACTAAGCTAAACTAAATGAGGGAATTATGAAACCATGAAAGTAGTAAAAAACATGAATTATTCACCATGAAACCAACAATGAAAACTTTATTGTCTTAGTATCTCTTTAGCAACAATCTCAAAATTCTCTCCTTACAAATGAGAAGTGAGGATCTTATATAGGTCCTCAAATACAATGAGTGGCCTAGATCAAACAATAACTGATGGCCCAGATCATGCTACCTCAACCCTAATTAGGGTTGGGGCAAGCAAGAAGGAATCTATCTTAATGCAAAAGGAATCCACTACCATAGTGGGCAATAAGTACCCATTATGCATGCACGATCAGAAGGAGAGTGGGGTGCAATAAATGACCACTAAGCATGCCCACTATTTATTAAATGCAACTCCGCCATGGAATCTACCTTTGACCACTCTTCTTGAATGCCTAGAATCTTCCTAATACTACTTCCAACTCATCTATACTAACACTCAGTGTTGATTCCTGCTTGAATTCTAAACCTACCATAGCTCGCTCATGTTTCTTCAAGTTGTCCTCCCATTCTGGCTACAAATCCAGAGTAGTGTGCATATCATTCAAGAAGGTGGAAAAGTTCTTGAAATCATCCCTGGTGAAGAAGTTCAATCTGAAGAATTCCTCTAATTTACTCTTTAGGTTGTCTATAGTTATCTCCTTTTCATACAAACCTTTTGATACCAGTGATGCGACAGTGTTGGAGATTTCTTGCTTGATGTTCTCAGCCATACCCTTCAATCAAGAAGATTCCTCAATGAAATACCCAAACATTTCCTTGGCCATGAGCACTGCTCCATACCATCAGGTGAAATCATATGCTTCTCCTTCTTTAGAAATCCCATGGTCAACTAGCACATGCATGGGCGTCTCCATCAACTCCTGTAATTCCATGATCATCTCATCCTAATAGATATGCTCATCCTCCCATGATTCCTCCATGCACTAAATCTGGGAAGGGATGGCCAATGCCCTGTTAAAAACTCGTACCAAGTCCTCAGCATTCTTGTGGGCTTAATTTTGGATGCCTTTGATCCAAGCCTCTGCTCCTTGATAATTTCTCATGATTCAAACTATACTATCTACTGCCTTAGTTGGAACAACCAATGGAAGGACAAAAGATGGACCTTCTTCCCTTACTGGATGAGGTAGACTACTGATGTAGTCACATAATGCTCTAATCTATCCTTTCTGCCTGTGATACTTCTCTTCTAATCTCCTCATCTTGTGCTTGACCGCCTGTGTAGAATCATCAAGTTCCTCCAATACCTTCTCTTAGTAGACATGACCTAAGTCAACTTGGCCATGTTATATTCATTTGAAGTGATTTGATCCTTTGCTTTGTCAACTGTTGGTGTTGCAATTTGAAGGGTTCTAGACCCAGAATCATCTCTGACAATCTTTGCAAACCTCTTAGCCTTTCCTTTCTCATGTGATTGGTTAACCCTATTGATAATTTCCTACAATTTGAAAGCTGGGTCAACATCCATTTCCTAACTTATTTGGAGCCTCCGCCTCACCCATTTTGGAATGGCATCTCCTTGATCATTCTGAACTGCCATCTACTTTTTTTCCTGCACCGCTCTTGTGACAATTTCCTCAGCTCCAGGACTTTCTTCCATCACGTCTAGGGATGGCATCTCTATTGTAGGAATCTCATCTTCAGTGATGGGAATCTCTTCTTCTATTATCCTTGTAAAAAAAAGACCAAGAATTTCCTCAGTGGTAATATCATGTTTAATACATTTTTTTGGTGCAAACCCCTCATTGGTGTTAATGCTCAATCTATCCCTAACTAACCTTTCCATGTGTTTCTCTCCTTGCTTAGCTCTCCCCCTACTTGCTTCTACTTCTCTAATCCTTTCTCTTGATGTTTTCTTTGGTCTTTAATCTTGTAGTGGTTGATGCCCTAATAACTCATAGGTCCAGTCCTCCTTTGGTACACTCATTCTACCAAGTTGTCACTCAATCCACCACATGTGAAGTCCAGGATTAGTTTTGCCAAAACATCAAGATCTAAAATCTCCTTTATTTTTCATTCATAGGGATGTGTAACCCTTTCTTTTTTGGAATATACCCTTTTTGAAGAACATTTGGTTATTCCTTCATCTGATGAGGCACATGATATATTTTGTGAACTCAGATGATGTTTAGGGGAAATCTGGAGTGCATCCTTTTCCTAATCTCAAGGTGCATCCTATGCTGATACCTTGCTCCTGCCATCGACTTGATTTTGTTATAGGGATCAAAATTTGGTCTTCCTATGTAGAATGGCAGATGGAAGAAATGTAACTCATCCTAGGATATCTCAGCTGCCTCTAGACACTGGCACATTTCAGCTTTATCTTCTCCTATGGAAATTGCAAAATCCAATCCCAACTTCTTTCCTTTCTGAATCTTTTTGTACACTATCAATTGCCGAGTAATTTCCAATAGAACCATATTTTCAGTAGGATATCTTGGAAGTTTGTATGGTTGTGCTGAAAATCTTTGAACAAATAGGAGTGCTGCATGCCAAAGATTCTACTCAGCATCATGATCAAGTCACCGTATTCCCTCTGGAAATCCAACCAAACCAACTCCCTTAGTAATTTTGAATGGTGGGATCTATTCTTTCTCAACCACTTATCATTTAAATGACATTTTCACAATATTGTATTTCTGCAGAAAAAACTCTATGTGCCTGCTCCTTCGTCTTCAATACCAATTTCCTGGAAGAAGGGATTCTGAATGCCTCTGTGATTGTAGACAGAGAAAGGTCTACAATGAAGTTTCCATCAGAATCTTTGATTATTCTATCTCCTAAATTAAAGTGCCTAGTGCATTCCACGATCAGCTCAGAATGCTGAAAAGCCATAGCAAAGCAAACTGTAGCCACAATTCCATTGTTCACAATTTGGCTGTCCAAATTGGTCAGTTAATGATCTTTATGTACCCAAACATCCTTTTGTGAAACTCTGTCATGTCCAGGCCTCCGAGGCTAGTGTTTGCAATCTCTGCCCACTTTGAAACAATCTTGGATTTTGGGAAAAAAATCCCCTGTTATTTCTTTATCAACTGCTTCCTCATCATGCTCGTTCCTCTTGGCTCCACCATTCCTACAAAACAAAAAACAAAACAAACATAATAATCACACAGGAGAATGAAAAAAAGAAGACCAAATTCTTAAGAAGGAGGAAATTTTGAAAATCTGACAAATTCTTCATCTTTGCTTTCAGAGGCAAAATTTCTCTCTTCTTCACGAAATCATGTTTCTCCACCAACTTACTGGGAAAATTCCTATGAAACTTTTAATCTTGAATTCTTCACACTTTTCAAAAATAACGAATTTCCTCCTGCTTTGAAATTTTCTTTCTCCTCAAGAATATTGATCAACTTTCAAGAAAACTTCACTCGAATCCTCTTGATTCCTCAAAATCCCTCATCAACCTATTTTCTCAAACTTTGTGTGGTGACAAAATGACAGAGAGTCTTCATATATAGACTAAAACCCTAAAAAGCTACTTTAAAGACTAGGAGCTAAATTTAGGAAACTGCCAACTTAGACGAAAATTCTTTCCCATAAGCGCCACTTGTGTCTATTTTTCCCTTTTTATTAAAAAACTTCCAATATGAGTATTTTACTTCATGATGAAGTTTCCATTTTATCCATCCTTTTGATTTTTTTGATTTTAAATATTGAAAAAGGAATAAATTTAAATATTTAATCTTTTAAAACCAATTCAAAAAAGCAATTTAATTCCACTTTTAATCTCCCCAATATCATAATTATCTTGTCACTTTTTCAATTTATAATTAAATATAGATAAAAATCAGTATGTAATTAACAATTTCTCATCTTTATCACTTTTTCATTTTTTGAAGGTTTTTTAATTAAATATTAAATAAATCAATATTTAATTAAAATTACATTTAAATAAATAAAAAACTCCTTGTGTTTGCAATTTCCTGCCTTTTTTTAAAACTTCCAAAATTTTGGATTTTTCCATGTTTTCTGAAATTCTCATTTTTTTTAATTTTTCCATGAGTTCGGGATTTCGAGAAATTTTCCAAGTTTTCAAGTTTCAGAATTTTCGGTAGTTTAGGATTTTCAACTTTTCCCCAATTTCATTTTTTTGAGATTTTCAATCTTCCAAATTTTTGAGTTTTGGATTTTTTTGATTCTAACCATGTTTCCAAGTTTTGTCCTTTTCCAGAATTTTCCAAAATTTTAGATTTTTTGAATATTCTAAGATTTCTGAAATTTCCACGATTTCAGAAATTTTCATTTTTTGAGTTTTTAACATTTCCAAGACTTGTAATTTTCCCAATTTTCTAGAATTTGAAAATTTGGAATTTTTCCAAATCTTCCAATTTCCACGACTTGGGAAATTTCACGTTTTCAAATTTCTAATTTTTTGGAATTTTTCAGTTTTCGACAAAATTTCCACGATTTCATCTTTTAACTCTTCAGAAATTTTCAACTTCAAGGAATTTTCAATCTTTCTCAAAAAAAATCCAAATTTCAGATTTTTTGCTTGATTTTAGAATTTTTAGGATTTTACAAATATTGCGAATTTCTTCCAGGATTTCTATTTTTTTAGGATTCGCCATTTTCCAGAACTTTCCAAAATTTTGGATTTTTCGAGATTTCTAATTTCTCCAAGATTTCAAGATTTTGGAAATTTTATGTGTTTTCAAGTTTCCTGAGAATTTCCATTTTTCCATTCAACCACCATTTTTCTTGCAATCTCGAGGTGAATGAAAGATTCCACATTTTTCAAATTTGGAAATTGGTGAATTTTCTACTTACTCCATGATTTCCCAATTTCAAGGAAATCACACCCGAGGATGAGCCTGGGTGCATTTTCAAGTGAGTGGAGGATTTCCTTATTCGACGGGGATTTCCTTCATATATCCAATTTCATCTTTGGAGGAGTATTTGAGCGCACACTTTGCAGTGCATGGAAGATTGTGTTTTTGAGTTAACTTTCCTTAGAGTCCATTGACTTGCACTTCATACTTCACGGGCAGCCTTTTAGAGTTTTGGAGGATTTTGGGTTGGCGGGGATTCCACGACGAAGTGGATTACATGCTCTAGAACTTTGCATGGGCGGGGATTTCCTTCAGTTCTGTATTTTCTCCTTGCGAAGGATTTTCCTTCACCACTCTTGTTTAGTGTTGGGTGTGATTGAGGACCTCCCTTGGATTATTCCTTCATAAACAATTCCTTCAATTTGTGCACTTAGTGCTCTAAGTGGAATTTCAAGCATTTGGCAGATTATTGAGAGATATCAGGCTTAGTCTTGCCCAAGTGGGATTTCATGATGCCCGTAGGTTAGTGTTAGAAGCCCATGTCATGTACCATTTCTTTCTCTTTTCATTCATGTTGATTCTTTCTCTGCATCAATCTCTTTCATAAATTTAGTTTTGCACCTTGAGCCTATGTGAGATAACACCCTAGCGGTGTAAAAACAAAGGAAAAATGTGATGGATTTCTCTGTATCTAAGACCATCATCTCTTTTCTATTCTGGAGCCACATTCAAATTCTTTTATGATAGGCTTGGATATTTTAACAAAGTTTCCCTTTTCTTGTCTTTTGTGATCATGACCGTCTGGACGGACTTCGTCTTATAATCACCATCTTGATTCATTGAGCACCCTTGTATGTGGAGAAATGACCATGAGAAGTGGATAGGATTCTCTCTCTCTCTCTCTCTCTCTCTCTCTCTCTCTCTCTCTCTCTCTCTCTCTCTCTCTCTCTCTCTCTCTCTCTCTCTCTCTCTCTCTCTCTCTCTCTCTCTCTCTCTCTCTCCCCTCATAGTGATAGGGATTTTGAACATCATATTTTTCATTTTCCCTTTTGTCAAAATGTTGAGTGCCTTGAATTATCTTCCAAGCCCATTTTTAATATTATGATAGAAACCTCCACCCTTAACCATTTCTAGATGTCCTTTGGTCTTTTGTGTCTGGTGTCTCAAATTTTTTTCATCAGAAACTTGACATGACAAAAAGAGGGGCTTCTCAAAGACTTGACATTTACTGCCTTTCCTCAAGGATTTGAACTTGAACTTTAAAACTAGGGAGTAGTTTGAGATTCTAAAAGTCAAGGAATCAAAAGAGGGTTCAAACTTAATCCACACTGACCACCCCTCAAATGGAATTAGGAGGAACTTCAAGAGACTAAAACTAGAGCCATTTAAGTGACAAAAGAAAAAAGGGGCAAACAAGAGAAAAGATAGGGGGTCCCATCCTTGATGGGCTGTGTGTGATTAGGTCACAATGGGTCATAACTCACCTTCCTATTTTGGCATCTGTATGGTTCCTTGGGATTGGTGAGATGACACTTTGTACATTATTTTTGCAGCATCTTGGGCCTAGGGAAGCAAGCTGGCTATTTTTCACAGTGATGCCCTAGGTGAGAGCATGATTAGGGATCACAATGGATTGCATAAGAAAACATAGTGATTGAATATATTGGTTTATTAAATCTGAGCATGTGGAGGGGAGGGCATATGTTTAAAGAATCCCAATACCTAAGGAGAAGTTTTGGTGACAAGTTCTACGAGGACGAAGAGAAAACCCTTGTGAATGTAGATTGAACATTGGGAAACCCTTGATTTTAGGCTTGATTATAGAAACCCACTATACAGAAAGTTTGGGGAAGTAAAACCTAATAAATCCTAAAGGTCTTCCAAAAGGGTTTTAGGATATGAACCTTTTTTTCACCTTGTTAATAAAATTATGGAGTTATGTGCCAAAAGATGTGTAATTAGGCCTAATTCCTTGTAGCCTGTTTTGGTCAAATTGAAGAATGATCTTGACATCGATGAGGATTTCATTACATTTCTATGTTATTAAACATTTTCATGGGTCCAATTCCCTAGAAACAAGCCTTCCTCTCCATTGGTGATTAGTTTTAGTCATGTGTGAACATTTGGTGGAGGATGCAGGAAGACAGCCATGAAGAATGTTGGTGATTGAGTTGATTCCTTTGTGTATGTAGACAAATTGAAGAGTGAGGGATTGAGAATGAAATCCTTATGAATTAGGGTTTGTGAAGGACCCTAATTGGCTAGAGAAGTGGCCTAGTGAAGACCCTAGGAGAAGGTAGGGTTAAAGAGAAAGATTTTTCATTACATTAGATTGGTATCAAAGCAAGTTAAAGACTTGGGATTCAGTGTACGTCTCTATATACTTCTGAATTTTAGTAGGGAAAATCAGTATGGTAACTAATGCAGAGTTATCTAAGGAGATGGGTGAGAAAAAGGATAAAAATAGACTCCTTGAAGAAGCTCTAGAAGAAATGAGAATAAAACTACAAGAAGTTGTTGAGGGAGCCGAAGATAAAGGAAAAGAAGGTAAAAGTTGTGACAAAAGTAAAAAGAAGATTGATGAGGAAGATATGATCCCTGAACCAGACCCTCCATTGAATGAAGAACCATTCTTGAAATCCATCAAGGCACTAGGTGGGAAGGCACTTGAATGTGTACCACTATTTAGTGGGAAAATGGATATTGAGGAAGTGATGGAGTGGATTGAGGGGATGGAAAATTATTTTGAGTGTGAAGGTGTTACAGAGGAACAAATACTAAAGGTTGCAAAGTAAAGGCTAAGAGGATCATCATTGACATGGTGGAAGTACCTACAAGATGAAATAGTTAGAATGGTTAAACAACCTATAGCTAACTGGAAAGCCATGGTGACTAAAGTGAAAGAAAATTATATACCAGAAGACTATGAAATACAACTTCATAGAAAGAGACAAGGTCTGAAGAAAAAACACTTGGATGTGGCCACTTATACACTGGAGTTTTAGAATTTATGTCTCAGGTCAAAGATTCAAGAAGAGGAACCTATCAAGGTAGAAATATACTTGGGTGGTCTAAAATGTAATATCCAATAATAGATAAGTTAATGGACTCAAACAACCATCCAGAAGTGCCACCAATTACCTCTTAAGGTTGAAGAAAGGAAAAAGAAGAAAGGGGACTCTAATGTCAAAGGAAGAGGTAGAGGAAGAGACCAAGGGGGGGTCATAGAGGTGGTTATTAAGGTAGAGGTAATGAACAAAGAAACCAGGGAGAGTTCATGTTTACAAAGCATGGTAGTGAAACTATTCCAAGATGGGGTTATGCAAGACGTAGAGGTACTCAAGGAGGCTATAGTAGAGGAATAAGTTCATGCAAAAGCAACTCATACTTGCAAGTATGAAATGTTATACTTGTCGTCAATTGGGGCACCCTACCTATAGATTCCCGGATAAACCAAAATTATCAAACAATGGTAAAAGGATTGCATATGACCATGAAGACATAACAAGTGTCAAAACACCTGAGGTTGATCAAATTGAGTCAAAGATGTGAGAAAATATGATGTTTAGAGGAGTTCTGATTCAAAAACCAGTAAAGGATGAACCGAAGCATATGAGAGATTTTTTATAGTTATATGTAACATTCTTGGCAATTTTTTCAAAGTTATTGTGGATTCAGGCTCCACAGACAATATCATGTATCAGAGGAATTTGTAAACAAACTTAAATTGGAAAAGATACCTCATGTCAATCCAGACAAAGTGACATGGTTGAACAAAGGGTAGAGTGTGTTGGTGAATGAGAAGACTTGGGTGGAGTTTTCTATTGCAGGATATAAGGATAAATTGATTTGTGATGTGTTTACTATGGATGCATGCCATCTACTATTGGGAAGGCCTTCACAATATTATAGGGGTGTAGTATATGATGGAAAGGAGAATTGCATACCTTTTAAGAAAGATAGCAGAACTTTCAAAATATAGTCCTTTTTGGAAGAAGATGAACCACAACCCAAGACCCCTAGTGTCTTATTGTGTAGTAGGAAGAAGTTCATTAATACCCTTAAAGATGAAGGAAGTGAAGGGTATGTCATCTTTATCAAGCCTAAGGAGGAAGAGAAGCCTAAACAAGAGGCTTTTCCATCAAAAATCCAAGAGTTAATTGAAAAGTACAAGGATATATTCAGTGATGGTACTCCTACAAATTTACCTCCTATAAGAGTGATAAGTCATAAAATTGACTTTGTACCTGGTGCATCATTGCCAAACAAGGAAGCATATAAGCTTACTCCAGATCAGAAACTAGAAGTGGCTAGACAAGTGCAGGAGCTCTTAGACCAAGGAATACTCAAGAAGAACATCAATCCATGTGTTGTACATGTGGTCTTAGCATCCAAGAAAGGTGGTAAGTGGAGAATTTTCACTGACTCTAGGGCTATTAATAGGATTAATATCAGATACAGATTTCCTATTCCTAGAATTGAGGATTTGATGGACTATTTTGGAGGGGCAAAGTACTTCACTAAGTTGGACCTAAAGAGTGGGTACCACTAGATTAGAATTAAAGATGAGGATGAATGGAAGACAACTTTTAAGGCTACTTATGGGTTTTATTAGTGGAGAGTTATGCCATTTGGTGTTTCAAATTCCCCTACCACATTCATGAGGCTCATGAATGAAGTGCTTAAGGATTTCACGGGGATATTTTTGGTAGTATATCTAGATGAAATACTTATCTTCAGTAAGATAACAGAGGAACATTTGAAGCATGTGGAGATGGTACTGAAAAGGTTGCAAGAGGAGAAGTTATCCATAAATCTAGAGAAGTGTGAGTTCTTCAAGAAAGAGCTTGTGTACTTGGGGTTTGTAGTATCCCAAGGGTCATTGAAGATGGACCCAAGCAAGGTGGAAGCTATTCTAAACTTGCCTACACCAACAACAATGATAGAGGTAAGGAAATTTCATGGGTTAGCTCAGTTTTATAGAAATTTAATAAGACATTTCAGTGGTATTGTGCACCAATGCTTGATACCATCAAGGGTAGTCTAAAGACTAAGTTTAGATGGACCTCCAAAAAATGAAAAGAATTTGAAAATTTGAAGGAGCAAGTAGCAACACAACCTCTCATTAGACTCCCTAGTTTTGATAAACTATTTACTTTGGAGTGTGATGCAAGTGGGATGGAAGTAGGGGGTATGTTAAGTCAATAAGGTAGGCCAATAGCCTTCTTCTGTGAGAAGTTAAATGAATCCAAGAAGAAATATTCTTCTTACGAATTGGAGTTGTATGCCTTAGTTTAGTCTCTTAGGAAGTGGATACATTACTTGCTACCTAAAGAATTTGTAGTGTTTACTGACAACTAGGCCCTTAGCTATATAAATACACAAGAAAATCTTAGTAATAGACATCTAAAGTTGATGGAATGCCTTCAAGCATTCACATTGATAATAAAGCAAAAGGAAGGATAGTTGAACAAGGTTGCAGATGCACTAAGTAGGAGGATTCAGACCATTCAATAATTTCAAAAAAGCATTGGTATAGAGAGTTTCAAGGATCTCTATAAGGATGATGAAGACTTTGGTGAAGCCTACAAGGTATGTTCTAATTTTCAGAATCATTTTCATTGTAAGTTTTCTGATTTTACCTTGCAAAGTGGGTTGTTGTTTAGGGGAAACCAATTGTGTGTTCCTAAGGGTTCAATGAGAGATAATCTCATTCAAGAGAAATATAATGGTAGCTTGAGCGACCATTTTGGTGTGAAAAAAACCATAGAGTTAGTACAAAGGTTTTACCATTGGCCAAAGGTGGTAAGAGATGTGAAAAAATATGTTGAGCAATGTGTAGTGTGCATGAAAGCAAAAGGAGGAGCTAGAAATGCAAGTTTGTATCAACCTTTTCCAATCCCTTATAGACCATAGGATTGTGTTAGCATGGATTTCATTGTAGGGCTATCGAAGAAAAAACATGGTCATGATAGTATCTATGTTGTGGTAGATAGATTTGGCAAGATGGGGGTGAATTCACAATAGTGTGTCCAACTTTTTGGGACAAAAGATTTTAGACTTTCTAAAAAAAAAAAATTGGTGGCTTCACGCAAAACTAAAACTTGGCGTGAAGTGACTAATAGGCTTTGTGTGAAGTACCCCACATAGGGCACTTCATGTGAAGCCAACACTTCACTCGAAGTACCCCATGTAGGGTACTTCACGTGAAGCCACACTTCACACAAAGCCATTTATCGCCAGAATTTGTATAAATTTCCAACTACCCATTTCATGTTTACCATTCACTTTTCAAGATTTTGTGGACCCAGGGCTTAGAGCGAACCAATGACGACTAGTATGATGTCAGCAACTCCTGAGCTTCTTCAACCTCTTATGATTGTTAGTAGTATCAGGTACACACATTTTTCTCATATTTTATTGTAAATTGTATGTTTTATATTTATTTTAGTTAATTATTTATTTTAAATAATATTTAGTTTGTAGAAATGTTAGAAAATGATAGTTGAATTTTAGAATATGTTAGAAAATTATAGTAGTATGTTAGAAAATCATAGTAGAATGTTAGAAAATATTAGAAAATTACATAACTTAATATTTATTAGAAAATTATAAAGTTTAGTATACATTAGAAAATATTATAAAATTGTAACTTAGTAAACATTAGAAAATATATTATAAAATTGTAACCTAGTAAACATTAAAAAATTGTAAAGTTTAGTATGTACATTAGAAAATATTAGAAAATTGTATCTAGTAAACATTAGAAAATATTATAAAACATTTGAAAATATTAGAAGGTTATAACTTAATTATACTTAGAAAACCATAATTAGAATGTTAGAAAATGTTATAAAAAATTATAACTTAGTACATGTTGGAAAATGATAGGAAACTATATTACAAAATGTTAGAAATTAAAAATATTTGTTTTTAAATTTCTTTTAAAGTTGTTAAATTTATTAGGAATCTCTCTCTCTCTCTCTCTCTAAATTATGTACATATATATGTTATTCATGTAGAGTTAGATGTTAAAATATTGCATGCCTTAGTACATGTCCTAGTACACTTTAAGACACTTAGAGGACCCAAGTCTAATACATGTACGTTAGGACCCTTTAGGACCCCTACATTCACATTTAAACCTTTTTAAGAACCCAAGTCTTAGTACATGTCCTAGTACACTTTAAGAAACTTAGAGGACCCAAGTCTAATACATGTACCTTAGGACCCTTTACAACCCCTACATTGACATTCAACCCTTTAAAATACAGGACTTGATGACCTATTAGAACTCTTTAATCTATACCTAGGACCCTTAAGATCTAATAGGACCCTTAATCATATTGAACCCTAACATGAAAATAGGTAATCATATTGAACCCTAACATGAAACTAGGTAATCATATTGAACCCTAACATGAAACCATAAAACCATATTGAACCCTAACATGAAACTCAAACAAATTAACCCTAGACATGAAACTGAAACATAAATCAACATAAACTATAACATTAACCCTAAAATGAAACCTTAACCATATTGAACTAGGTTACATGAAACCCTAACATAAAACCTTAACCATATTGAACCCTAACATGAAACCTTAACTCGATATGAAACCCTAACAGGAAACCTTAAGTGGATATGAAACCCCAACATGAAACCCTAACCATATGAAACCCTTTAACATGAAACTCTAACAAATTAAGGTCCTAACATGAAAATGAAACATAAATCAACATAAACTCTAACATTAACCCTAACATGAAACCCTAACCATATTGAACCCTAACATGAAACCTTAAAACCATATTGAAGCCTAACACGTGAAACTCTAACAAATTAAACCTAGACATAAAATTGAAACATAAATCAATATATTTATTGTAATGTATTAACCCTAACATGAAACCTTAACCATATTGAACCAGGTTACATGAAACCCTAACATAAAACCTTAACCATATATTGAACCCTAACATGAAACCTTAACTAGATATGAAACCCTAACATGAAACCTGAACATATGAAACCCTAACATGAAAATCTAACAAATTAAGGTTGTAACATGAAAGGTCCTAACATAAAACCTTAACCATATTGAACCCTAACATGAAACTCTAACAAATTAAGGTCCTAACATGAAACTGAAACATAAAACAACCTAAACTTAACATTAACCCTAACATGAAACCTTAACGATATGAAATGCCTAACATGAAACTGAAACATAAATCAACATAAACTCTAACAATAGTTCCCTAACATGAAATCTTAACCATATTGAGCCCTAGTGTATGAAACCCTTTAATAGGATCCTAAAGACCTAATAGTGCCCCTTTAGACCTAATAGGACCTAATAGACATGAAGACCTAATAGGACCTAATAGGTAGATATCAAGACCTAATAGGACCCTTAATCTACCTAATAGGACTTATTGGACTTACTTGACCTAATATGACCTATTAATACCCCTTAGTACATCCAAGGACCCTTAAGACATGTGATAGGACCCTTAAGACCTAATAGGACCCCAAGTAAGAACTGTAATTTTATATATTCATCTATATTTGTTTCCATTTTAATATTCGCAATTATAACATGTAATCAAGTACTTAATTGTCAACACTTAGCTTTAATGTACATGTTACATCAAGATGGCCGCCTAGGATGTACCAGCTCAGGATGCACATTGCTCTCCTGATTTTGTGAGTATTTTTCTAACACCTCAGATAGAGATGGATAAACTTAGAGAGAACATCTGCACATCTGGGTTAGATGGCATATATAGAGATATTTGTGCCACTATATTGAGGAGTTTGGAGGACATGACTACTAGATTGAGATCCTAATCTTCTTTCACACCATAGGTTGTAGATACTATTTTTTGAGAGTTGAGAGTTGAGGTATCGGGTGATGAACTTCCTTGGAGACGGTCCAGAACTGTGTCCCCAAGGATATCATCAAACCAGAGGTCTTCCCATTTTATGATGGGAAGACCGAGGTGAGGGCTTATCAAGTTACATAGTGTAGGATTCCTCAGATTGCATGCATGATATACCCTCATTTTCTTGCAGCACATGGTTGTTATCCGAATAACGACCAGATTCTGTTATATTTAGCACAACAGTTGTATACTGAGTTCTATTTGGAACTTAGGGTCAACTATTTAGATCTACCTAGATATTACAGTCAGGGGCATAGTAGAGTTGTTGACTATGATCATTATCATAGGGCTGATCAGGTTGTACATACTCATAGAGAGCTAGTTGGGCATAGGACTCTAGCAGTGGCACTAGTGATGGCTACTACTACAGATAGAGTGGTCATTGCTTCCCAGAGGGGATTAGTGGATAGATAGATGAGATCATATCTGCAGCCACCTCCATCACTTTGGATACAGTGGGTAGATATATTGTGACTAGACTGAGTCGAGGTAGATTGTCCACTAAGGCTTCATCTAGTACTACTGCAGGGTTCAACAATGAGACATATAGAGATTTTGGTCTTCCTCCACCTGGAGAGATATGAGAACTTTCTAGCCATCATTTTCATTTGGATATGGAACTTTACTTTTTGGAGGATCTCCTACAGTCCTATTCTTATATTGTAGACATGCAGAGTATCTCAACACATTCTGTTAGAGAATTCATCAGAGTTGCACGGGGTCTTGTAGTTCCACTGACATAGGACACACCATCTAGCCAGGCGCAACATAGTTCACAACACTCTGTAGAGTGCTTTGCACCATCTACTTAGGCACATCATAGTTCACAACACTATGTAGAGTGCTCTGCATCCAATGATTAGCCTGTAGCTATAGATCCAGGTATACGGGTTGGAGATGTACACATCATAGTTGAGGGCCTAAACACATTTGATGAGCAACTATGCAGGTTGACTTAGGTGGACTCTGGCAGTGATATTGGAGCATATATGCATTTTTTATTTCCTCTTGGTGCTTCAAGATCTACATCAGTCCCCTCCCAGCTACACACACCCCTACACTCTTCATTACTAGAGACCCTCAAGATAGGAGGTGGTGTGGGTGATGATGTTTCATTTGATGATATGATTATGGACCACACTGATGATCCTCTTGGTCCTGAGACCCAGGTATATAAAGTTTTCTTTTCTCCTTTCTAGAATTTTTAGTTAATAATTAATTGTAGATCTGTGTGTACTGATGTTTGTTCAATGTATAATATTTTGCAGGCACAGTTAGCATAGCACATTACCTCTAGTGTGGGCTCAGAGCATCTTCATATGACACCTACTAGTGGTCATGTAAGTTTTAAATATATATATACATAGTCTTAAGCATGCATGTGTACACTTGTACTTTACATAATATATTACTAAATTTGATGCTTCACAGTTAGAGGATGATCATGACACTCAGGCAGACCACATTACCTCTAGTGTGGGCTTGGAGCACCTTCATAGGAGAGATTTAGCAAATGTGACACCTACAAGTGGTCAGGTAAGTTTTAAATATATGTAATTTTAAATGTGCATTTATAACATGTTTGAGCATTTAAATATATGTAAGTTTAAAAGTACCTTTATATTTGTAGGAAT
>MU224789.1:1776216-1796952 GCA_018584345.1 Thuja plicata | reverse complement strand
GATTTTTATTTAATTTTTAATTTAATTCATTTCCTTTTTCAACAAATAAAGTGCTTTAAGTGGGGATTTTTATTTATTTAATTAAAAGAGTGGTTTTCTTTCAACTAAATAAATTAGAAGAATTTTATTTAATTAAATGGGGGAAATTGAATTTAATTAAATAAGAGGAATTTTATTTAATTAAAAGGGAGGTTAAATCTTTTAATTAAATAAGAGGAATTTTATTTAATTAAAATGGAGGTTAAATCTTTTAATTAAATAAGAGAAATTTTATTTAATTAAAAGGGAGATTAAATCTTTTAATTAAATAAAAATGGTCAAACCTTAGGAAATATTGAAATAATTGAATTAATTGAATTGAAAATATTCCAAAGCATTGATTCAGAAATTTGATAAATTTATAAAATAATAAATGGGGCCCAAAGTCTAGGTGACCATTTTAGGGTGCATACAATTACCGTAGTAAAAAATATAACACCATTATAGATTGGAGAGAAATGAGCTAGCACTATATACAAAGGAAATCCTCTGCTATCTATTTCATACCATACAAATTTTAGACTCTGTGAGGAACTTTATAAGAGTCACACATATTCACTTAAATTACACTTTGGAAAATTACTGTTTTATTCCTTCTAATCTAAGACTTTCTACTGGGACCATCAACTTGGAATCCCCCTTTTTAGGCCATGAAATCCCCTTTTATAAGACAAGAGGGTCAACAAGCATCAGGCTTGAAAATAGAAAGATTTGTTAGTATTTTAAACCATATGACAAATAGACTAGAAGAAAAAATAAAAAAATCCAGCTTTCAACCATAACTAATCCATTAGCTTCCTACCTGCAAAGTTAAAAATATTTTTATATGCTAGACATAGAACAAAAAATATTTCTATATAGGATATGTTTCTCCCCTAACCATTTCACTTATGTATCAATTGAATCAGTTAGAAACAAGACATTTACTATTAGAAGAAACAAACAACAGAGGCGAGCCAATATAGCACAGTACATGGTTGCAATACAAGAGAAGTAAGGATGCAATATTCTCATCAAAAACTTTGCAAGGATACCCTTATATTCTAAAAATAATACCTAAAGAAATACCCAAGGACTAAACATCACCTAATCGTCTTCTTGAACCAATGAACCAATATATTTGAGTCAAAGAGTATAAAAATGTGGAGCTCGAATGATTTGCAAGTTTGCAAGTCAGTCCTCCTTTTAATACCTCTTTAGAAACCCATTTATATCTTAATATGTCTTTAGAAATGATACATTCTTCCCCTAAAATTAGTCCTAACACTCCTTTTACATCTGTATCCAGTTACACTTCTTATCCTTAATAATATCCATTTTTTAGTAATGTACAGACAAATAGGCCATGTAATGGTTATATTTATAACTTCTAAATCCTTTTCCACTTGTGTAAAATGTACCTTGACAATTACCTTTTAATTTCTATAACTACAAGCGTAAAGAAGTGAGAAATCAGAGACATGTCATTTTCCATTTTAGTTTTTACTAAGAACATCATGATGCTATACAAATTCAAATCTACTCAATATTTTTGTTTCTCATGTAGATTGTATCAAACTAGTCTTTTAACATGATTCCCTTCTTGCAATCTATTTTTCTATGCATTTATTGCAAACTATCTTTAAACATAATATAGTCAATAGCCAAAAAAAATCAATAACTTTGGTAAAAAATGCTTGACTATCATACATCTATTCGTGCCACATGACAAAATCATAAAAATATATGAATCTATTTCTTTATCATCTCTACACTAGGATTTTGCCTGATTTCCCTTATACTTTATAATCATGGACACATACCAATTTATTGCGCTTTGTAAGTAACTTTCCTAACTACATCTTAACCCCATGACACTACAGTTTTGCATCCTATATTGGTCTACCACACATCATTTTTGTACATCATCATTATTCCATTAGCTTCCATATTGGACACTGATTCATCAGGACCTATTCCAAATCACCGATCTATCTGGCCAGCCACCTCCAATTTTCACTCTCGCATGATCTCATGAATGTTTTATTTTCTTGTGACTTGGATCATGTGAGAGCCACTACCTATCATTATGTCCACCTACATGGATCACGAATTGATTGGTCTTTACCATGACATGTCAATAGATTTTTGTTTTTCCTCTGACCACGGGCCTACGAAAATTATCTTTCCTAACCGCCATCCGTTCGTCACTAACCACAACCACTTAACCTTGTTGGCCCAAAATCTACATGCATTTAAGGCACTTAACTAATATACATGCAGTTATAAAAAAGATTAATTTTATCCCCCACATTATGAATGTGGGATAAATGGCCTTAGCTATTTCCATACAAAAGCTCAAAGAAACAACACCATTGATTAACTAGTTCAATTCTACCCAATCTAATCGTGCAAGAAAAACCCCTAGACAATTAAAAAATCATTTAAAACCTCTACAATATCTGAATCCAATATGAAACCACGTAATCCCTTCAAAATATTGAAAATCCACCATGAAATATACTTTAAGCTCTCCAAAAAATTTCAGCTGGTACCCTCAAAAAATAGAGTACCAATAGTGGCTCTAGTTGGGGAAGGTTAACTCTAAGATTAACGCTAGAATACCAGCTCTGGAATGTAGACCATAAACTTGCTAGCAACCCTAACTTAGAACCCCTATTCCAAAAAAACAAATAAAAACATCATTTTCCTCTATCAAAGGTATGATTTTGATCTATCACAACATGACCGATTTGATAAAAATACCAATCAACACCTAGACCAATTGGAAACATTTGGAAAAATTTAGCATTCTGCCACTCTTAACCTCATAACCATATTGATGACATAATTGAATCATGAAGCCTAAGATGTATTGAACTATAAAACACTTTGTAAAGCATAATTAATTTGAAACATATATATAGGACATGCAAGAATACCTTGGTGACCTCCACCTCCATACTCTGGAAAGATTTTTCCTGGCTAATCTAAGAAACAAAAACATTCATAGTCTAATTTAGTTGAAACATCATGAGACCGCCCATTTTTTTTACCCTTCTACAGGTTATCAAAAGCACTAAAAATATAATCATTACAAGGTACTTTATCATCTAGCACTGCAGACTCAAAGTCACATATAAAGTTGATATCATGCCCATCAAAACATTTCCCAAAATCTAGCCCATTGTATCAACATCCTTCACACCCCATTCTTGAATGAAAAAATACTCCTCTGGCTGAAAAAAAAATTTCCGCCATACCATTCCAACTTTGATCTACCTCCATATGAAATAAATCAAATTTTGGTACAAGCAAGTTAGCATGAGACTCACTACCCATATCTTTATCTTGGTCCAATTGAGTGTTGCATCAAACACTATCAACACCATCCATATGTTCACTACAAGATAGCATCTCAACATTTGTATTAACCACATTAGAACCATTATAATTCATATCAACTATAAATGCATTCATTTCTAGTTTAAGAAAGTGGTCATCTCTTGTCTGTATATCACATGAAATTTCCTGTTGGAAACTTTCATAAACAAGTTCATGCAAGTCTGAAAATGACCCACCATTAGCAATTTTATACATATTTTAATAATATAGAAGATCGTCAATTTTAAAATCATGACTCGGATCATGTTGTATATCATCAAGTTTATTTATGGAACCAACACAATCAGAATCACTATCCATCTAATGAGTTGGGCTATTTTTGTTTACTACTAAAAAATCACACATTAAAAGACTTTCAAAAACATTATGAGCTACCACTATCTCATACCCTGTTTCATAGAAACCCTCGTGCATCTTAAGATCAAGAACTTCACTTGGTAAATCACAGGATGCAAACATAAAAATTGAATCAGAAACATTATCATCATTATTGTACTTTTATTCCAACTGAAATGCATGTGTATCTTCACTAACATATCTAAGCCTTTTATTTGCATTATAATTACAACAAGGATGCCCTTGATCTTTCTTTGGGGTAAATTCCTTGGATGAGAAATTATTTTCGAGAAACTCTATTTCAACATCATCATTATCTAGGATAAAAGAATTCATCATTGTCTTAGACAAATTTGGATTTTCACAATCATAACCCAGATATGAAAAATCACCATTCTCTTCACAAGGTTGCATAGAAACCATCACCTTATCTTCACAAATATCAGGCCCATTCTAGCACCATAAATCCTCCTCCTCACCCTATTCCTAACACATATCTTCTTTGATATTCCTATGCAACAAACATATGCATTGGAGAAAATCTTCCTCATCTTCATTATCAGCATTATCAAATTCTAATGGGAGCTCATCAATTAGAGATTCAACATCAACATCATATAATGAAACACCTACTCCTTTTTCATTTCCTACTTTTGACTGTAAACAATTTGTTTCTACCTCCCTATAAATATAATATAATAATTTCCATATTACTTGGTGTGTAACCTCTATATACATCTATCTCTTCATCATCAATATTATACAATTCTTCATTAACCGTGTTACCATCAATGTGAGGGGAAATTATTGTTTGTAGAAAAAATTCTTCATTCACATTTTTATTTGAATCACAATTTAAAACATGGTTAGTATGATTAGTAGGGATAAAAATACCTTGACACTGACTATCACTTCTTAATGCACCCCTTCCTACTACATTTGATACAATATGACAACAAACACTAGCTGATAGGAAACCTCTTCGGATTCCAAACTTGAAATTATTCTCAATATCCATGGTTGTCATAAAATCCTGATTTAAAGTTTTAGGATGTTTATCTCTCAATAAGAATCTAATCTTTTTATCAAATGCACCAAAGTAAACAACTGAACACACATCATTTGGTCTAAAATTTATTGGGATATGACCAATTATTCTTGTGAATCTGAGATTGAAAAGAGGGATCAACTCACCATTCTCTATTTGTATCTCCATTAAATTCTTAATTATTGTAGTTGGGTTAATCCTTCAACCAAACTGCTCTAAAAAGGATGAACCTAACTCCTCTCATGAAGAGATAGAACCCTCTAGAAAAAATGAGAACCATTGTCTAACATCACCTATTAAGGACTACATAAATAACTTCATAATGCTATCCTCTTATTCAATATCAAAACCCTCAATTAAATCTTTGAATTTTTAAAAATGTTTCTTAGCACATTCCTCTTTCCCACCACTGAATCTTGACAATTGTTCTCTAATCTCTAGTGGAAAAGGATTTGTGTAGCCCTGAATTCCCTAAAAATTTAGAGCTGCATAAAACTTAGTGCTGAAATAATGCCTATTACATTGTCATGACATCTTAGTAGGCATGGTTTCATTTTAATGTATGCAAGGATTGAAGAATTCACTATAAATTTTTTACTTGTATTTGATTTTAAATCGTAATAAAAATAAGACAGTTACAAATTTCTTTTTCTTCCCTCTTAACAATTGCTGGTCACTTAATAGGGAAACTTTTAACAACTGATTTTCATTGAAAAATAATTATCCAATGAAAAAAAAATACATGGATGTGATGAAGTTATTGAAAAACATTGATATGAAATCACCTTCACATCATCATTTAGAACCTTGGTCGAGTTCCCAGCTTTTTGCAGAGGTACGGTTTGAATAAGCTAAGAAACATTTCCCAACTCTGACCTTCTTCAATGGCATCAAATTACAACAAATCCCACTAATAAGGGTCTCATATATATTTCTCCTTTGACTATGTTCTCAATCAGAGGAGCCCAAACATCTACTTCATCCCCTCTACAAGTCAGCCTTATTTATTTTTAGCCTCTCTCCAAAGGCACACATTGGTGCAAACAGAGAACTAAGAGTCACCACTTGTATGTGTCTGAATGTTGACCTCTAAATCAGGCACAACACAACATAGTCATTGCTCAATCATTGAATTGCGAAGATGAACATGAATTGTCCATTCCACAATATCGATTGAATCGACCTATTGCCTCCTATTTAGTTGGCGTGTTTAATTACTCTCAGAACAAGAGCCAACAAACATAGACCATTGCTAAAATGGAGGATTTGAAAGCATGAAAAATTGAAATAAAACTATTCTAGATGAGAGATGCAATTATAATCTAAGAATGGAAATGAAGATTTTAATCTAATAAGCTTGAAAGAAATAATAGAATTAAGATATTTGATACATAAGTAAACTAAATTAAGATGAAGTTGTCGTTAAACTAAATGAAATTATACTAATATGCAATAAAAGATTAAAAACATGAGAGAATTGAGACAATATTTCACTATAGTTTTGCTACTCTAAAATTGCTCCTCCTAAATGAAGAAGAGAAGGTCCATAACATAGAAGAGCCTGAAAAGAGGATGAAGAGTTTCTTGGAAAGAAACGATTAACTCTTCATCTCCATGGAGGAAGGTGAGACAAAATTGAAGGAATTATTTAATTAAGTAAATGAATTATTGCCACATGGGTGGCTTTTCATCTTGAATTATTAAATTTAAAATGAGGATAATACATTCAAATAACCAAATAATTATTTAATTCCTTTTGATGTGTATTAGCTAAAGGGGGTGGAACTAATTTAATTTAAAAGAACTTAGGACTTTAGAATTAAATTAATTAATCATAGGGATTTTTAGCTAATAAATCTTGAAAATTTAGGAATTAAATATAGTGTATGATTTATGCAAGTGTAAGATTTATGAAAATTCAAGTATTCTACATTTGAGAATAAGTCATTTAAAGTCAATTAGGAAGAAGAATTTGCCTAGTACAATAGGACTTTGATGATGAGAATACACACCAAAATTGATTAGAATCGTAAGGTGCCAATTTTGGGGTGTTACATTTTTCCCTTCTTTGAATTGATGTGCGAGCAGCGCGTTGATTCAAAGAATAGTCTGATGTGAAAAATTAAGATTTTTGGAGTCTAGGTTAGGTTGCCAAGACACCGATCAGATCGAGAAGCAGAACCATCTCCAAAATGAAGCATGATTTTCCAAATTTTAAGTTAGATTTTGAAGACAACAGTCTGAATACCACTTGAGAGAACATTGGAATCGGGGTTAGATTGCCCCAATGTCCACTGATAGCTAATGAATATTTTAGGACTATCTTCAGAATCAGGGTTAGATTTCCCCAATACAAAGGTTAGCCCTCTGAGATCCAAGTTAGATTGCATAGATAATGGTCTGAAAGAGCTTTTGAGAGCTGTCTTCAGAGCGAAGCATGACTCTTAGGAATTAGGGTTAGATTGCCCCAATACCCAATGAAATTTCAAGAATCATCTCTAGAATGAAGCTTGATCCTTGAGGATCCGAGTTAGATTGCTTAGATACCTAGAAATATAGATGACAAGATAACAAGATGTGAGGCATCAGGATGCCCCTAGAGATTCAAGATCATGGAATATCCAATTTTGACCATAAGGCACGAAACATTGAATATGCCCCAAGTGATGAGATGCCCCTAATAATGGGGTTTTTGATTCAGATCAAACTAATTCAAGAATGATTTGAAAAGATTCAATGATGCAATCATCCTGCCCCCTTGGGACTGAAATAAAAAGATGACACAATAGAAAGATGATCGACAGCAAAATATTGTAGATAGATGTAAGATCAAAGATCTAGAGGAATTCAGAGATAGATCAAGAGAAGGCAGAATCAATTTAGAGAAATCGGAAGGTCCTATAGACTATGTTTGACAATATTTGACCAAGTTTTACCAGAATTCACTAGATTTGACTTCGATGAAAAGATTGCAGAAACTGAGAAAATGATGATGAAAGATGATTCTAACAACTGTAGAAAGACGACATCAGAAAGATGACTACATAAGCGTTAGAGCCCGTTGATCCCAAAATTTTAAAACATGATTTTGAGCTACTTAGGAGTGTCAGATTTCAATTTTGATCATGAAAATAGATTCAAAATGGTCAATTTATGTAGTCAAGAGGAATCTAGGAAAAAATATGAGAACCTTCAAAGATTGAGAAGACAATGAAGAGAGCACCAAAATTATTGCTATGCATGCTTAAAATGTGAATGCAAGCCTAAGCTAAATGCAACCCTAGGACTTGGTTGTTGGACTCATCACATAATTATCATCATCAAGTTTTGGAACATCGGAGTCGATACAATCCTTACTGGCACCAATGCAACCATAAGAATGTGAATATGACTTTCATCAGATAAAATGTAGGAAATGAACATAAGCACCAAGGTGCAAAAGCCAAGATGACCTGAACATTGTTTCTAGTTTGATACAGTAAGAGTACACAAGTAAACAAATAGAGAAATAATAGTCAAAGAGATAGTTCCAACCTCCCCTTGGCGTACAAATAAACAAGATTGAGGGATGTGAAGTTTTTCCACCTTAATGCAAAAGCTCTTATCACATACACCCTATTTATTTGATGTTGTCAGATCATCGAAACCACACCCACAAGTAGTAGACAAAGAAAATATCAATGAAATTCATGAGAATAGACAACATACAAAAGAAAGATTCAATCATAGCTCAGCATGTTTCAAACTTTACAAATGTGTATGTATTTAGGGTGTTGAAAAACACCGTTGTGCTTGTGAGTGCTTTATGTTGGATTGCTATTGAGAGATGTTTACATTGTGATATCCAATGTGTGTTGAAAAACAAAGATATGTCCAAAGATAGTGTTGAATAACACTGTTTGATTGGGGTGTTGAGAAACACTAGTTTGTGCAAGTAGATAGTTGTCTTTTAGAACTGACAAGATTACTAACTCGAGTGTAAACCAAAGATGCGATCAAAGTGGGGAGCCATGCCCCCAAGTAATGAACATTGATGACTGACTTGACTCATATGGAGAAGATGAATCTGAGTGGATTTCCCCCAAGCTATGACACTGGGGTCATGTCAAGTCAGGTGGGATCTTGAAAAGACCCAAAGTAGATTGATGTCAAAATATGCAGATAGTGAGTTGATGTGAGAAATATTAGTAGTACAACAATAGTAGGTAGATGCAGTAAGAATCAATGGTGACTGACATGAGAAATATTCTCAAGCATAAAGATTGATGTGAGATCTAGGCATCAGTAGGCAGACTCAGTGAGAACCACTAGTGAGTGATGTGAAGAGGAGAGAGACTCTAAAAGATAGGACAATTCCCCCTAGGCCAAGAAGATGGCCCTGACTGTGACCAGTTTCAATCCATGTGAAGTTGAGAAAAATCTTGAAAATGACTGAGAATGAATTCATGATCGAGAAAACTAAAGTAGGAAAGCGGGAGAGCAAACTGTAAGAAAGCCAAGAGATGCCACGATAGATAGAGCATTGTGGAACAAGAGGCGCATGTTTACCAGGTTTTCACCATCTTGGTAGGGATTCTATTTTTTCTACCATGACGCCTGTTTACCAGGTTTTCATCAATGACACATTTTTCTCTTTTTCTTTTGTTTTTTTGTATTTTTTAATTTTTTCAATTTTTTTTGTATTTTTTTTTCAAATTTTGTATTATCAAGGTGCCTGTTTACTAGGTTTTCACTAGGATAATAGATACATCAAAGTGCATGTTTGCCAAGTTTTCACTAAGATGATCATTTTTTCAGGACATTTTGCAATTTTTAATATTTTCTCAGAATAGAGTATGTACATGAGCATTCAGAAGATATCTTAACTATAGAACTTCTTTAGATGAAGAGCATTGATAGGCTCTTTGAGCTATTCCCCCTCTATGGTAGAGAGCTGGTAAGTGCCAGACCCAAATACTACAGTGATAACATACAAACCAAGCCAGTTTGATTCAAATTTTCCTTTCTAGACCTGCTGATGTTGATTCTTGGGGTTCTCTCTCAGGATGAGATCACCCATATGGAATTCCCTTGGTCTGACCTTCTTGTTGTAGCTTTTAGATATTCTCTTCTGATATTTTTAGAGATAATCAAACACCACTTTTTGACGCTCATCCAATAGTCCTAGCTCTTTAAGCCAATATATTATGATATCATCATCAGTAATGAGGCCCTTCAGAGAGACTCGCAAGGTAGGAATCTCAACCTCAATAGGAAGTACTGCATCTACACCATAAACTAGAGCAAAGGGCATGGCCCCTGTTGGTGTTTGTATACTGGTGTGGTAAGCCTATAAAGTCAGATTAATTTGGAGATGCCAGTCTCATCCAAATTTGTGTACTATGCAGTGTAAGATCTTGAAAATAGTCTTATTTGAAGCTTCTTCCTGTCCATTACCCCGGGGGTAATAGATATAAGTCCATTGCTGAATAATTATGAACTTAGTGCATAAATATTTTAGATCCTTGTTCTTGAATTGAACCCCATTGTCTAGCAAGGTGTAGGACATTGCAGATGGATTAGAAAGCTGATGTATGAGATGGATAGCCAATGATGGATGAAGAAGGTGAATGTGACCCACAAGGATAGTCTCTTCAAGATTACCCAAGCTAGGGAAAAAAATAATATAGCAATGTAGGCTCATGGGGCAGTGCTAGAGAGCATATAGTATAATGACCTAATGTCATGAAAGCATGTGGTCCAAAAGAATGGACATGTCAAGAGACTTTTGAGAAATAGTTTTGCAATTTTTGTTTGTCATTTTGATAAAGACCAAGGGGTCAACTTTTGATAGGACATAGCTATGAAAGTGCAATTAGGATAAGGGGTGATGGAGGTATAAGTAGATGTTTTATATTATGGCATGAATTCTTAGAGATAGGAAGGATAGGCTTGGGATAATAAGGATCACGATAGGGTGCTATGCATGAGAGTAAGTAAATAGGCTGATGGAAGGGATCATGAATGTTAGGATACATGATGCTCATGGATAAACTCAACCTTGTCAAGATAAATAGAAGGATCATGGATATTCACAAGATGGCTAGATGTAAGATATGATGGGAGAAGATGACATGGAAGGAACTTTCCCCCCATTGAAGAGTGCAAGTAGGAGGAATTATGCATGACGCCTGTTTGCCAGGTTTTCATCATGGTACTTATCCAAAGCACCACAAGAAGTGGTTTTCACCATAAGATGGATTGATTTATCTTTACTTTTTCTACCAAGGTGTCTATTTACTAGGTTTTCATCAACGCACTTTTTTTTTGTTTTTTTTGTTTTTTTGAATTTTTTGAATTTTTTTGAATTTTTTGGAAGAAGGAAAATTTTTTAGATAATGCTCCTTGAAAGGATAAACCATGATATGCCAAGGATTCAAAATAATATTCTCAAAGATGCTGATAGGGAAAGGAAGATGAAAGACAAAAAAAAAGGAGGATAAGGTTTTATGCAAAGCGAGTGAGGTTCGAAGATAGGAGGAATAGAAAAATGAGGGAAAAGGATAGAAGGTAGAAAGATAGTGAATGTAAGGATTGTGAAAGGGTAGATGGAAAGGAAGGAAAGATCAACATCAATACACACCTTGAAGGGTGGCAAGAGGATGGAGGAAATGTGAATGAAGGATTATGTGAAGGAATATAGTGAATGGATAACAAAGGTTGCGGTTTAGGCGAATGGAATGAAAGAATGTTTTTGGAAGAAGATGAAGTGGAAGCCTTTGGAAGCTTGAATATCAAATTTACTTGTTTCTCAACATGAGACTCTCTCAAGAGAGACTTTTGAATCCATATAGTTGTAGGATTTTCATTTCTTTTTGATGATTTAGAGAGAATATCTTCAATGATGGATTTTGGAACCCATACTTGTCTTGTAGTTTTCTTCTTAGCTATCTCTTTTGACTTTATGCCCCCATGTCGATTAGATGAGACATGGTGATCTTATTTTTTAGAAGGATTATTGTGTTTCTTCTTTTCCTTGTATTGAACATTCAAGTTTCTTCCAAAAGACTTGGGACTTGTGGAGAATGAAGATGCATATGATTGGTGTAGATGGGTGGATGGATGAAAAGGATTCAAGGGTATGTATCTATTCTTATCTTGAGGAAATATAGGAGATGGAGGGATGTAAGGACCCAAGATGGATGTCAAATTAGGAGGGTTAGGAGGGGAAAGTGAAGGGACATAAGGACCCAAGATGGAAGGAAAATGTTAAGCTCTCAATATTGGTGGAGGAGGTCCAAGGATGGACGTGGAAGACACAAAAGGATAATCAATAAGTTCATCAGCATGTATATGACAACCAAGGACATCACCATCTTTGGAGTGAGCATTAGGATTTTCAATAAAATCATGAACATCTTTAATAGGAGCACCTTCTTTGATAGGATTGTTTGAATCTTGGAAAGACTTAGGAAGAGTAGAAAGTGGAAGTGAACATGGAGTGGTAGAACAAGAAGATGGAAGACTTTGATCTTGACAAGGAGTTTTGGATAGCATAATCGCATAATTTTCCTCTTGATCTTCAATACGCTTAATATTGGAATTAACAACACCATTTTAATAACCTTAATGGAAGTATCATCTTTGGAAAGCGTAAGTGGGGTAAGGTTATCTTGATTGTCAATAAGCTCAACAATGGAAGTAATAACTTGATCTTGCTTGGAGAAGACTTAAGACATGGCGGAATGAATGATAAAGGGCATGCGGGATTAAAAGAACCATGAAACAGATAAGAGACATCATGAAAAGGATTGGATGACATAGATGTTGCTTGATCTTGACCTTTCTTTATGTTCTTTGCTTTATCATTTTTAGAGTCCTCTTGACATGGAGCCACTTCTATGGACGAGGTAGGAGTATTGGTTTGCACAAAGGATTATTGATAGGTTGATGGAGTATCATTTTCAGTAGGCATGATAAGCATTGAAGCACATGGGAGCTTTAGGTCTATGATCTTTGAAGTCTGAGAAAGACTTGCATCTGTATGTTGATTAGCTTGGATATCTTTTAGATGTAATCCTTGAGGGTAGCCATAGTCAACATTACATTCAATACTTGATACAGATGATGAAACTTTGGGAGATGGAGGAATGGTGGAGGAAGTAGATGGGATATGTGAACCATTTCTAGACATGGATCCACGATATTGATCATGCTTGAGATTAGTGTCTTCACTAGATGATTCATTAGGATTTTCCACTTTGATCATGCCATAATCTATGAGATCTTGGATTTTATGTTTCAACTCCATGCAATATGAAGTTTTATGCCTGTTATGTCAATGATATGCACAATAGTTACTCAAGAATCTGAATCCATGTGATGTGGCTGGAGGCAATGTGATGAGATTATGCTCAAGAAGTTCCTCCAATGTTGATTGATAAGATTGTCCCAAAGGAGTAAAGATTCTCTCTAAAGGATAAATAGACGATTCTTGAATTTTAATATCCTTCTTTTTTGGAAAGAAAAGTATTTCATCTGATGTTTTCATAGCTTCCTCTATATTCTCTTGATCAAAGTTGGGATTGTCATAAAACTAGTCTTGATCAAAGTTGGCATTGTCATAAAATTGTTCTTGATCAAAGATGGGATTATCATACCAAGATTTATCAATGTTGGAAGAAAGTGGAGAGATGTGAGAATAATGATCAAATAGAAAAGGACAGGTTGATCTTAAGGAGGATTCATCGAATGAAGTATTATTTTCCTTCTTTAATTGTTTGAGTTCAAATTCCAAAGTTTGAAGTTTTTTTAATAAAGTTGCCCTAAGAATCTCTTCTTTTCTTTTAGACATTGTAAGATTGATTTGATGCACTATCTTAGAAGATTGAAATGAGGGAGGCCTTAGGATCTAACTTAGAATTTTGTCTTTGAAATAGAGAAAAGGAGATAAAGGATAGAACAACCAAGATGTGAAATGCACCCAGCATGAATCATCGAGAGTATGGCTAGAATAGCCAAGATGTGACTATCACATCACAAGGTACAAAAGCACAGAAAGGTAGGATAGAGAACAAAGAGACATAACAAGTTTGAGCAAGAATCAGTCAGTTCGCAACTCGAGACAATCAATTTCAGACTGTAGACAACAAGGAAATAGGAAATCAAATCTCAGACAAAAATTAGATTAGGCAAAAAACTCATCAGTCAACAAGAAATAGCTTGCTATTTTAGGAAATTAGAGGACAGATTCAGTTTCTAAAATCTTGTGCGAGAAAACTCCACGTTTTGATAGATCAACTCAATTTTTGAGACAAAATTAATATTTTGAAACACAATCAGGACTGTTCTCTGATAGAATTTTTAGATTTATGATAGTTTATGACAGTTCAGATTAGCAATCTTAGTTTGAATGTGACAAGCAATTGTTAACAAGCACAAAGTTTTTATCAAGCAATAGTGACACAAGAAGTAGTCACAAATAGTTCTACCAAGGAAAAGGAAACTTGGAAGAATCATGGGAGTCTTTGTTTAATCATGATTAGATAGTTTAAGACTCGAAACAAACACTTAGTTATCCCTACAAAAAAATGGTAGAGAAGACAAATTCGTGCCTCACTGACTTATGTGTATGCACACATCTCACATAGTAGTGTCACCCCTAAGAGGGCACCCATGTTTTTGGTTTTTCCAAGGAATTAGTAATATATGTTTGAAGGTTACCCTTAAAGTAGGGGCCAATTTCATATACCACCTTAAGCATCCAGGTGCATACCTATGTTGAGAATCTAGGGGAGGGATTCTTCCCCCTCCCTGTGCATAGATTATGTCTTCTTTCAGAGGTAATCTAGGTAGGCATCTAACTAAGAAATTTTTTAGTGGGCTTCTATTCACAATAACCTTCAGTGTCCTCGATATAGGGCTAGGGCCTCAAAGCCACACCAACACTTGAAATTCATACATCCCCACAAGCAGGGCTAGGAGCGCCGCCACTTAGTACACCAAACAAGGATTTCTCAAGATGATAATCAGAATCATGAGAAAGAAGTTACCATGGCTTTGGAGTCTTTAGAATAAAAAAATAAGACTTTATTATAGTGAGGTGGAATCACCGATGATAGGTGTGTACTCACTTGGGTTGTTCCTAGAGGTTCAACTTTCGGTAGGCCCTCTAAAGGTGACACAAAACTTGGCTCAGATTTTTTTATTCTCTCAAAGAGAGAAGAGCATATTTCTCTACCTCTTCACCTTACCCAAACATGCAAGACATATTCATCACTGAGATAAATCTCCTCCAACCAATTCACAAGCTTTTGGGTTTCTGATTCTCTCAAAGAGAGAAGATCATAATCCCCTAACAAGTGAATGTGCTAGAGGTTTGTTAAGTTTCCTTGCTTCCCTAGGTCTCCATCATGCTAGAAACATCTGGGTCTTAGATTCATCCATGGGCATCACTTCCATGTAATGAAGATCCTATTTTTCTATTTTGCTATCAAGATTCCCAAGAAATTTTAACAAGACCCTATTTATACTGTGTGATGAAAGCAATAAATAAGCACAACATTTTTTTTTAAATGATCTTCGAAAACCGTCCTACAAGAAAATTGTTAGCAAGTTTATGTCTTTTTCAAGTGACCTACAGCCCACTATTATGCTATCAGAAAAATCAGAAAGATAAAAATAGAAGCATGTTAGAATAATCAGAAAATAATAGAAATAGTACTTGTAGAAACTCTGAAATTTCAAAAGACTGTCACCAAGTCTCGCATGAGGAAGTAAAAGGCTTTCCATGAGGAAGTGCAAGGCTTCACATGAGGAAGTACAAAACTTTGCGCAGTATGCTTAGAATTCTTGTGCGAGAATCCATGCACAAAGAAGTGCGGCCGTATGACAGAGTACAAAATTTTGTCAGAATTATTTTTGAAAATGATGTCAAAAATCAATTTTCTACCCCACGATGGGCGCCAAAATGTATGTGTCTTATTTTTGACCTCTAAATCAGGCACAACACAACATAGTAATTGCTCAAATTGAATTGTGAAGATGAACATGAATTGTCCATTCCATAATATCGATTGAATCGACCTGTTGCCTCCTATTTAGTTGGGGTGTTTAATTACTCTTAGAACAAGAGCCAAAAACCATAGACCATTGCTAAAATGAAGGATTTGAAAGCATGAAAAACTAAAATAAAACTATTCTAGATGAGAGATGCAATTGTAATCTAAGAATGGAAATACAGATTTTAATCTAAGAAGCTTGAAAGAAATAATAGAATTAAGCTATTTGATACATAAGTAAACTAAATTAAGATTAAGATTCCATTAAACTAAATGAAATTATACTAATATGTAATAAAAGATTGAAAACATGAGAGAACTGAGACAATATTTCACTATAGTTTTTCTACTCTAAAATTGCTTCTCCTAAATGAAGAACAGAAGGTCCATAATACAGAAGAGCCTGAAAAGAGGATGAAGAGTTTCTTTGAAAGAAATGGCTGACTCTTCATCTCCATGGAGGAAGGTGAGACAAAATTGAATCAATTATTTAATTAAGTAAATGAATTATTGCCACATGGGTGGCTTTTCATCTTGAATTATTGAATTTCAAGTGAGGATTACCCATTCAAATAACCAAATAATTATTTAATTCCTTTTGATGTGTATTAACTAAAGGGGGTGGAATTAATTTAATTTAAAAGCACTTAGGAATTTAGAATTAAATGAATTAATCATAGGCATTTTTAGCTAATAAATCTTGAAAATTTAGGAATTAAATATAGTGTAAGATTTATGCAAATTCAGGTATTTTGCATTTGAGACTAAGTCAATTAAAGTCAATTAGGGAGAAGAATTTTCCTAGTACAATAGGACTTCGATGATAAGAATATGCACCAACATTGATTAGAATTGTAAGGTGCCAATTTTGGCATGTTACACCACTCACAACAAATGAGATGTATGTATGTTCTTTTGGAACATGAATTTCTTGGGCACTCTTGCAATGAAAAAAAAATCATGGCTCACTTTATAAGTAAGAGGAAGAATTCTTTGTAATACACATGACTCTATAAAAACCAAACTCTTGGGTTAATTCAGCAAGGTAAGGGAACAATTCTCTTAAACTTGCCGACCATTATTTTGAATCTTTTAACATTGACCCTAGTAGAGTTGCTATTTTTTCTGTTCCTAAAAATGTTTTACACATACAATGCTACCAGGCTACCCTTTAATGCATTCTATAGAGTAGACACCTCCAATGTTCACAATCTTTAAGGGAACTAGACCAACAAACACAAACACTAAACTATCCCTCTACACTTCAAGTTTTGCAAGACCAAGGTGGAATCCCTTTAATGCCCTTCAAGTACAGACTAAACTGTGACTTTCATTAATATAAGCAGAAATCTCATACAAGACTCAAAAATACTCAGAGATACTAGATAATGGCTAGATATCTATTCACCACCACGTTGTTTGGAGCATGAGATGAAATAATTTAACAACACAAAATAAAAGTAAAGTTATTCATGATTAAATCATTTTTTTGCAGCAACTAAGAACAAGAAGTTGAATAAAAATATCTTTGTAAGACCCCTAAAATCTAATAAGAGTGCCTTATCCATTGGGTATTGGATTTATCAACATATTATGAGAGATTTTTATTCACTGCATATGATCAAAGGGTATTTCCTTACAATATCCCATAAAAAAAAACACCAGCCAAGCCTACTGATGGGGAGCTCCTCTCCTAGAGATTTCTTTCTCTCTCTAAGAACTTCTCTTGGTCTTCCTTAGGTTATCTATCTCTACCCTAACTAGAGGATGTCTCTCTGATCCCCTAACACACTAGGATCTCTCCACCAAGTTCAATCTCTTCACTAATTCTCTCACCATAGCCTCATTCTTTCATGGCTTCTCTGACCTTCATCTTTCCCAAAGATGTCACCTTCTTGTAGTTTGGATTATTGAATCCTCTTGGGTCTAGTTCCACTCCTATGGATCAAAATTTGTGGATCTTCTACCCTATCTCCAATCGAGTTCCAAATTCTTAGTCTTTTGGGCCTTGTAGCCCTTTTAGGCCTATTAGCCCTCCTAATCACAAAAAAGTTGGATTTTCTCCTAAAATCCCTTAACAACCCTGGAATCCAAGAACATATCCTTTCTAGGTTTTTCCTAACCTTAGATATTTTCTAGGTCTCAAATTCCCACACTATCCCTACAGTGGACCTCTAGCAAACCCCTAAAAAAAAGGGTTTCTAGTGCATGAAGATTGGTTTGGTTTTTTGTACTTCTTTAAATGATCTAATGAGTTCTTCTAAACTCCTCCTTCCACCAAAAGGTCTTCACCTCATGCCCCTACACTCCTTTGTTAGTGATTGGCTCATACCAATGAACTAGCTATCACTATTGCTATTGCACTACTCAGTCACCCTAGCCAGAATAACTAGTACTCACCTAGGTCCTGATTGCTCTCTTCCTTCCCCTCCATATAGACACTCCACACACCATATCTATAGATTATATAAAAGTATTTAATGGATTCCAAGCGGTCATGGGAGTTTGAACAATGGGAATACCAAGAAAACCCATCTTTTACATGACTGGACCAAAAATGGTCAGTGAACTCACAAAACACAAGGAAGTAAACAAAAACTAACCAAAAAGAACAATTAACTAAGCCAATACCAAAAATATGTAAGTAATTACATTTCAAACACTCTCCATGCTTTCATTCAATCCATTCAATCAACAAAAGGGTTGGATGATGAATATGTTTGTTAATTACACTGCAAATTGCTCCTTCTCATTAACCAGTCTATACACAATGAAGTATAACTACCAAATTAGGGTTGTAGTCACCTTACATACTCTCATCCCTCATGTCTAGACCCTCTGGTCAAGATTTGGGCATCATAAAGGATGATTCCTAAAATCTAGGAAATGTTGTCATGACAACTTTGACAACTTTTGTCAAAATGACACTTTCTCAACTTTGATGGCCCTCTTTGGTTTAAAACCTTACCAAATGACCTCAAATCACCTGAAAACATTAAAATCTAGAAAACATCCCCATTTTTGAGTTTTGGTCAATCCTTTGACCTTTTGGTTTACTTCTAGGTTCTAGACCCCTAGAATCAACTTAACTCAACAAATCACAACCCTAATTTCTTCTAACACTAAAACATACCTTAAACACACTAGGGAATTTATAACATAGTCCTTATTCATGGATGGTTGGCCAAACCAAGCTACAAGCCAAAATTACAAAATATCTTCCTAAAGACCTTAGGGTGCTCTTGCACCATCCTCCCCCTGCAACAAACAAGTTAAGGTACCTGTGGTGTCAGGAACTCCTCACTGATTCCATGCTTCTTGAAGTCACTCTCAGCTATCCAAGTGGCTTCTGACTCTGGTTGTTGTCTCCACTTCACTAGATGCTCCATATAGACCCTGTGTCTTGTCTTCTTCTTTACCCTTGAATCAAATATCTTTTCAACTTGTGGCTTGACTTGTTCAAGAGTCTTGAACTCTCCCACATCTCTATGCACCTCTGTACTATATTGTAACTGTATAGTCAAAAAATCAAAGAACTTCCATAGGAGACTAGTTTAGCCTTCTGAGTGAGTGTTTTGGGGTCATGACAAGTGCCTCTGAATGGGTTCTTGAAATTGACATGGCTTCCCCCCTGACCTACCTTTCTAACCTCCATTTCCTGACCTAAATTCTGCATTTTGGGTCTCTGACCTATGATCCTTGGATCTGAGGATAGGGTTGACCTCTTCCCTACCCTAGGATAGGGTCAACCTTGGCCCTATCCTAGGATAGGGCCAACCTCGACCCTATCCCAGGGTCCAAATCCCAGGAAATTTTGGTTTTTGGGATGTCGGTCTTCACATAAAGTTTATTCCCGCTTCCGGGTCAGCTATTTCGGGTTCCAAATCAGTTGATTCCTAAATTATATTTAATATAGGTCCTCTCCTAGGGTTAAAGGCTTAAATGATTATTTAATTATCCTATGTAGGCCTCCTTAGAATATTGTGCCCTAGTTTCATATAAAAGGGAGCTTTCTCCTCTCGTTTTCTCTAACCACGATCAAGCAATTGAAGTCTTCTAATCAAGCATCAAGAATCCTTATGAAGTGAAGTCCAAGCAAGAAATTAAGCAAGATTTGAAGCAAGAATCCATCATTCTCAAGTATCCATTTGCATGAAGGAGATCCATTGGAGGCCATTGAAGGATTCAAGCTAAAAAAGTGCCCTTTTGGTGATCTCTCCATCCATCTTCTTCCGAAGCCCTTGTCAAGTTCAAGAATCCATTTAAGACTTGGTGTTGGAGATCTAAAAGCAAGATATTGAAGATATCCTTCCATTATACATTCTATGTTTTGAATCATACTTGTGGATCCACGGATTCGAATCCGCCACAAGGACATTACAAGCAAGGTGAATTTGAGTTTTGCTTTGTTATTCTTTATGCAATTTTCAATTACATATATTAAGGTTAATTCCAAAACTGGGGTTTGACCAAGGCAAACCCCTTTCCCCCAACAAACAAACATTTTTCTTGTAGGTCAAGTTGGAAAAAGTGGTACAAGGTCAACCTTTTTCATAAGGCAACATCAGAACAAAAAAATATTTCTTGGTTTTGCCCATCTCCGTGTTTTGGTTCGGTATCAACTATCAGCATCTCTAGAAACAGTCTACACATCTTAGAAAATAGCAATCTTTGATCTGTAATTTTTTAAGGTTGGTATTTTCTCCTATTCTTTTCAATTACTGTCATTAATCATATTAATCAATCAATTTATAGAATTCAATATCCCCTTTCTTGGTCTCTTTCCAAATAATTGATTCACTTGTGCATTAACCCTTCTCTTTGGGTTGATCAAATTGGATCTTCTATTTGTGCATTTGAGGGTGAAAGAAAGGAGCATCTTATCTTCTC
>MU224789.1:1760920-1773376 GCA_018584345.1 Thuja plicata | reverse complement strand
AATACTAATAAAATTAATCCCACATCTACCCTTCCATTACCACCTACTAAAATTCCTCCTATAGAACTTGTGAAGGAACCTGTTGTTATTCCTCCTAGTTCTCACAATATATCAAGCAAAATGAAACATAAAAAATCTGCTAACGAACATCGTAAGAAGTGCAGAGCCCATGCTAGAGCTTGTGCTTCTATGCTCAAAAACTATTTACCTACTTTTGCTCAACCTATGCCTGATGCAGTCGATGTCACTATTCGTGATGTTAAGACCAATGAGTATGATGATCCTATTCGCATCTTTGATCCTATTTCTATCAACCTTGATGAGGAGGACACTCTTGATGATCCTATTGATCTTAGTGATGAATATGAGACCATTGATCTTGATAACTATTTACCTCATATGCTTACTACTCAATTAGCAATCGCACCTAGTATTGAACAATGCAATTATCAAGAGGATCCTTGTTTGGAACTGGCTATAATTCCTACTATATTGGATATAGTCCCTCTTGCGAGTTGCCGACCTACCCTACATGACATAAATAAAGATGGGGAGGAGTGAAAACATGTTTGATTGGCTCATCCTCTATAATCTGCTTGGATCTACAACATGGTAGCACTGATTCTTTTTTGTCTCCAGGTTGTGGTCTGAAAAGATTCCTCTTTGTTTCTTTCCTCTTTTGAGATTGTGGTTCTACTTTCTTTGGGGAATGATGTTAATTCATTTGCAATAATATCATATTTATATGTACATATTATCTTATGAACGTACTAAACCCACATTAGGTAGACTCTTTTGTGTTCTTATGTATGTTTATGCTTTATTTCCTGTGATTTGTCCACTTTTGGGGGCATCTCATAGTAGAAACGTAATCTATAGAGTTGGTTATGTTTATGTTAAACTCATTGCTCCTGTTAAAGTGTTAGTAATGACTTTAACATGGGGGCATACACTCTAATCACTTTTTGCACACACACACATTCAAAATAGTTTTCAAAATATTTAAAACTTTTTCCCTTTATGGATTAAAAGAAACTAATCCTTAAAGCATGGTATTTAAAACTTTTTCCCTTTATGGATTAAAAGAAACTAATCCTTAAAGCACGGACATATTTTTACATTTTTTTTAGATCTCTTGATCCCTTCAGTTTAAATTTACATGGATCTCTTGATCCCGCTAATTTTCAATTTACAAATACTTTGATCCCTTTAAGAACAGATCTCCCTGATGGGTTGACTAGTGAGTAGCCACATTCACTAGGCAGTTCAAGTCCATCTTTCCAGTTACACCTTTGTGTGGTTCACAATTGGACATAAGTTCTCATTGGGTGAGATAATCACACTCTTTTTCTCCTTTCTTAAATAAGTGATGTCTCTCTTATCAAGATCTTAAGGATGATAAGGACTTGAGTCCCTTGGGGGCTTGAGGGTTTCTTTATCCCTTTTGATTTTAATAAGATTGTATTTTCTGTATGTTCTCCTTTACCAAGATTTTGTGTTGAACTCATACTCTTGCTAAAGTGGGGGCTAAATGTATAGTCAGAAAATGGAAGAACTTCCATAGGAGACTGGTTTAGCCTTCTGAGTGATTGGTTTTGGGTCATGACAAGTGCCTCTGAATGGGTTCTTGATCTTGACATGGCTTCCCCCTGACCTTCCTTTCTAACCTCCATTTCCTGACCTAAATTCTGCATTCTGGGTCTCTGACCTATGATCCTGGGATGTGGGGATAGGGTCAACCTCAACCCCTCCCTAGGATAGGGTCAACCTTAGGCCTGTCCTAGGACAGGGCTGACCTCGACCCTATCCCAGGGTCCAAATCTCGGGAACTTTTGTTTTTTGGGATGTCGGTCTTCACAAAAAGTCTATTCCCGCTTCTGGGTTAGTTGTTTCAGGTTTTGAATCAGTTGATTCCTAAATTGTATTTAATATAGGTCCTCTCCTAGGGTTAAAGGCTTAAATGATGATTTAATTATCCTATGTATGCCTCCTTAGAAGATTGTGCCCTAGTTTCATATAAAAGGGAGCTTTCTCCACTCATTTTCTCTAACCACGAACAAGCAATTGAAGTCTTCTAATCAAGCATCAAGCATCCTTATGAAGTGAAGTCCAAGCAAGAAATTAAGAAATATTTGAAGAAATCATCCATCATTCTCAAGGATCCATTTGCATGAAGGAGATCCATTGGAGGCCATTGAAGGATTCAAGCTAAAAAAGTGCCCTTTTGGTTATCTCTCCATCCATCTTCTTCCAAAGCCCTTGTCAAGTTCAAGAATCCATTAAAGACTTTGTGTTGGAGATCTACATGCAAGAGATTGAAGACATCCTTCCATTCTAAATTCCATGTTTTGAAGCATACTTGTGGATCCATGGATTCGAATCGGCCACAAGGACATTACAAGCAAGGTGAATTTGAGTTTTGCTTTGTTATTCTTTATGCAATTTTCAATTACATATATTAAGGTTAATTCCAAAATTGGGGTTTGACCAAGGCAAACCCCTTTCCCCCAAAAAACAAACATTTTTCTTGTAGGTACAGGTTCGGGACTGTAGATCCGAGGCCAGATCTGGATACCCTTTCCAGATTTCTTTTGGACTATGCAAACTGGGACACTTTCAGAGTTGAGCAGACCGGGTTGGCAAAAGTGGTACAGGGTCGACCTTTTTCATAAGATGACATCAAAATAGAAAAATATTTCTAGGTTTTGTCCATCTTTGTGTTCTAGTTTGGTATCAACTATTAGCATCTCCAGAAACAGTCTACAGATCTCAGAAAATAGAAATCTTTGATCTGCAATTTTGTAAGGTTGGTATTTTCTCCTATTCTTTTCAATTACTATCATTAATCATATTAATCAATCAATTTGCAGAATTTAAGATCCCCTTTCTTGGTCTCTTTCCAAATAATTGATTCACTTGTGCATTAACCCTTCTCTTTGGGTTGATCAAATTGGATCTTCTATTTGTGCATTTGAGGGTGAAAGAAAGGAGCATCTTATCTTCTCCCTAATCACAATTACAATACATATTCAATATTCAATTCAATTTCAATTAAGTGTAAATGAAAAATAGTATTAAGGGAATCAATAAAATCTAATCAAATTAAACAACAAATCAACCATCATTCCCCCCTTTATTCAATTTTTCATCTTTACAGTAACTCATCTATATCTGGCCCCTTGTACTTTATCAAATCCTTCACATTGAAGATTGGAAAAATTGACATCTCCTTGGGAAGATCCACCTTGTAAGCATTGGGTCCATACTTAGCTAATATCTTGCAAGGCCCAATCCTTTTCATATCTAGATTACTAGGTATCCCCTTTTGTAGTCTTTCCTTATTTAGGAACACCATTACTAGTTAACCCATTTCAAACTGCAAATCTCTTCTTCCCTCATCTCTTTTGGCTTTCAACTTCTGATTGGCCTCCATTAAGGTCTTCTTTATTTGTTCATGGACTTCCCTCATTGACTGTGCAAAGTCATCTACATGTCCACTAACTCCCTAATATCCTTTTAGGTTTCTAAGCTCCATCACACCCCTTGGATGTTCTCCATACACAATCTAAAATGGAATTTTCCCTGTAGTCCTATTTGTGCTATCATTATAGGCAAATTTTTCCTGTGGAATAACTTGCTCCCATCCTCGCCCATATTTCTTTGTCAGACATCTAAGAAAATTTCCAATAACTCTATTGATTACTTCTATATGCCCATCCATTTGAGGATGATAGGCAGATCCATGAGATAAGTTTGTACCTAGTCTCTTCCATAGGGTCTTCCAAAATCTCCCCATGAACTTCACATCCCTTTTTACAACAATTCTCATGGGTAAATCATGAATCCTCACTATCTCCTTGTAGAAGAAGTAGGCAATATGGCTGGCATCATGTGTTGTTTTACATGGGATGAAGTGGCTCATATTATTAAACCTGTCTACCACTACAAACACATTGTCTAAACCAGTTGGATTCCCAGATCACCCCACTATGAATTCCATAATTATGCACTCCCAAGGTTTGTTTGGGATGGGTAATGGCTGGTAAAGTCCTGCATTTGATGAAGTGCCTTTAGCCTTCTGACATATGCCACACTGTTCCACATATCTCCTTACTTCCTTCTGAATTTTTGGCCACCAATAGAACCTTTCTACTAGGTCTAGTGTCTTGTTCAATCCAAAGTGTCCACTTAGGCTCCCATTATGTTTCTCCTATACGAGGTTCTCCCTCATAGAGACTTTTGGAACACAAATTTTCTTGACTTTGAATAGCAACCCATTCTTCAATTTATACTTTTCAAAATCACTATGAAAGTGATTCTCAAAATCTTTGCACACTTTTTAAATCTCTGAGAAATCTAAATCTCCCTCATATAGGTCCTTAAAACCTTCAACTCCTATACTCTGAAATTGCATGTCCTGAATGGTGAGTAGTCTCCTACTAAGGGCATTTGTAACTTTGTTTTTCACCCCTTTCTTGTGTTTTATAGTGAAGGTATATGACTGTAGGAACTCCATCCATTTGATGTGTCTCAAGCTAAGATTGTCTTGAGTGTTTATGTAACTCAATGCTTGGTTGTCTATAAAGACAAAAAAATATTTAGGAAATAGATAATGCCTCCATTTATTTAAGGCTTGTACAAGAGCATATAGCTCCAAGTCATAGGAAGAGTACCTAGACTTAGCCTCATTTAGTCTTTCACTGAAAAAGGCCACAGGCCTACCTTCTTGGTTGAGGCCAACTCCTACTGCAATATTGCTTGCATCACACTCCATAATGAAAGGTTTGTCAAAGCTAGGTAACAACAATATAGGTTGAGTGGCTACTTCTCTTTTCAAACTTTTAAACCCCTCATTAGTTGCCTTGGTCCATATGAATTTAGTCTTCAATCCTCCTTTGATAGTCTCTAGGACTGGAGCACAAATATCACTGAATATCCTATTAAACTTCATATAGAATTGGGCTAACCCATGGAAGCTCCTAACTTCAGTCCCTATCTTAGGAGTAGACCAATTCAATATGGCCTCTACTTTCTCTTTATCCATTTTCAAATCACCATTGGAAACTACAAAGCCAAGGTAGACTAGTTCTTCCTTTATGAACTCACTTTTCTCAAGGTTTATGGTGAGTTTCTCCTCCTGCAACTTCTTAAACACTAAATCCAAGTGTTTCATATGATCCTCTTTTGTTTTACTGAATATGAGGATGTCATCTAAATAGACAACTACAAAAACCCCGATATAGTCCTTCAAGACCTCATTCATCACCCTCATAAAGGTTCTTGGTGCATTGGTAAGCCCAAAGGGCATAGCTAACCATGCATATAACCCCTCTATAGTCTTAAATGTAGACTTCCACTCATCACCTTCCTTCATCCTTATTTTTTAATACCCACTTTTCAAGTCAATTTTAGAGAAGTACTTAGCACCCCAAAGAAATCCATCAACTCTTCTATTCTAGGAATTGGAAATCTATACCTGATATTTATCCTATATATTGCCCTAGAATTAGTAGATATCCTTCACTTACCTCCCTTCTTGGGATCCAACACCACTAGGACAACACAAGGGCTTATGATTTTCCTAATCAATCCTTGGTCCAAAAATTCTTGCACTTGCCTAGCTATCTCATTGTTTTTCTCTGGTGTCATCTTGTATGTATCTTTGTTTGGTAAGGATGCTCCTGGTATGAAGTCAATTTGATGACTTATCTCCATTTTTTATGGTAGTGAAGTTGGTGTCCCATCACATATTATGTCCTTGAATTGATCCAATAGTTCTCTCACTTCTTTTGGCATAGGTGCTTGCTTATGAGTCTCTTCCTCTTTTGGCTTTAGCAAGATTGCATAGTGAACTTATTCATCTTTCATATCCCTTAAGAATTACTTTCCATTCATCAACATTGTACTAGATTCTAACTTCTCCACTATGTCTTCTTCTATTAAAGACTGTATCTTGAATGTTACCCCATTTTTCTTGAAGGCCTACTTATTTAATTTCCCATTATGGATAGCTTCTCTGTCATACTGTCATGGTCTGCCAAGAAACAATGTGAAAGCATCCATTGGAAACACATCACATAGTATCCTATCTTGATACTTTCTAATGGAAAATTCTACCCACACTTGTTCATTCACTAAGATTTTTTGGCCCTTATTCAACCATGTAACTTTATAAGGACACACATGTGGGATTTTGGTAAGCTTCAACTTCTCTACTGCCTCCTTAGATATAACATTATTTGTTGACCCTGAATAATGATCACCTTGCACACTTTTCCCAATATCTTGAATTTTACTCAGAAAAGAGCCCTCCTCTACTTTTTCTCATCTTTGGTGGGTGTCCTGATTAGTATTTTTCTCAACATAAGGTTTTCTCCTTTCTCTAAATCTAGACTCACCTCTGATTGTTTAGAAAAATATTCCTCTTGGACATAATCTATCTTCTTCTCCCCTTCTAAGGATGTTGGTTTATCTAGACACCTATATTTTGGATGCCCCAACTTCCCATAATTGTAGAATTTCATGGAAGAAAAGTGAGAGCTTCTTACAAAACCTCTTGATCTTCCTCTGCAACTATTATAAGAACTTCTTCCTCTATTGTTGTATCCAATTCTATTGCTTGATTCTTGTCCTTGCTCTCTATATCTGGAGTCACTTTGACCTCTACTATCACTTCCTCTTCCTCTTGAACCACCTCTATGGCCACCTCTATTGTCTCTACCCCTTCCTCTACCTTTGGAGCTAGAATCTTGTCTCTTCTTGAGTTTCTCTTCCACCTTCAAAACCATTTGAAAACAACTATGAATGGAAGTCAGGGTAAAAAGACTAAGTTCCTCTTGAATGTTCCACCTTAATCAATTAAGGTACCTTGCAAATTTGATACTCTTTGTCTCCTAGATTCTTGACCTAAGACAAAGTTTCTTAAATTATTTAGTATAGGCTGGAACATCTAGGTCTTTTTTCCTAAGGTTCTCCCTCTTCTTATGTAGTTGAATGTCATAATCTTCTAGAAGGTAATTCTCCTTCACTTTTTCCACCATTGTTTTCCAATTTCTATAGGCTTCTTTCCCTCATTTTCTCTTTCTTCAAGCAATAACTTCCATCATGTGAGTGCTTTCCCTCTTATCCCTGACTTGGCTATCTTTACCTTGTGTGCCTCTATGATCCCATCACACTCGAAGTGATTCTCCATCCCTTCAAGTCATTCCATCACCATTTCTATATCCATCTTACTAGAGAATATTGGTATTCCTTCTAGAGCCTTTCAACTTAATGCATTGAGTTCCTTGAGGAATGGTTCCTCAGGTAGAAGAGGGTTAGGCTCTGGTTCTACCCCGTCTTCTACTGATTCCTTTCATTTTTATATTCCTTCATGCATTTCTTCTCTCAACTTGCTGGCATTCTCTACCACCTGTACCATTTTTATCTTCATCTCTTCCATTGCTTCTTCAAGAATCATATTCTTGATTTATTGCTTTGAAAAATCCTTGGCTAACTCTGCATTGGTTACCATGATGTTCTCACCTATGGATTCACTCCAATCTGACATACACTAGTCAACTCCCAAGCCTTGTAGCCCTTTTAGACCTCCTAATCACTAGAAAAGTTGGATTTTATCCTAAAATCCCTTAACAACCCTATAATACGAGAACATATCCTTTGTGGATTTTTCCTAACCTTAGATATTTTCTAGGTCTCAAATTCTCACACTGTCCATATAGTGGACTTTCACCAAACCCCTAAAAATAAGGGTTTCTAGGGCATGAAGATTGGTTTGGTTTCTTTTACTTATTTAACTAATCTTATGAGTTATCCTAAACTCCTCCTTCCACTAAAATTTCTACACATCATTCCCCTACACTCCTTTGTCATTGATTGGCTCATACCAATCAACTAGCTAACACCATTGCTACTGCACTACTCAGTCACCCTAGCCAGAATAACTAGTACTCGCCTAGGGCCTGATTGTTATCTTGCTTCCCCTACATACACACACTCCACACACCATATCTAAAGAGTATATACAAGGATTTAATGGATTCCAAGTGGGCATGGGAGTTTGAACCACGAGAATACCAGGAAAAGCCATCTTTTACATGACTGGACCAAAACTAGCCAGTAAACTCATAAAACACAAAGAATTAAACAAAAACTAACCAAAAAGAAAAATTAACTAAGACAATGCCACAAAGATCTAAGTAATTACATTTCAAACACTCTCCATGCTTTAATTCAATCCATACAATCCACAATAGTGTTGGGTGATGGCTCTGTATGTTAATTAGACTGCAAATTGCTCCTTCTCATTAACCAGTCCGTACATAATGAAGTCTAACTACAAAATTAGGGTTGTAGTCACCTTATATACTCTCATCCATCATGTCTAGATCCTCTGGTTGGGATTTGGGCATCATAAAGGCCGATTCCCAAAATCTAGGAAATGTTGTCATGACAACTTTGAAAAGTTGTCATGACAACTTTTGTCAAAATGATACTTTCTCAACTTTGATGGCCCTATTTAGTTTCAAAACTTACCAAATGACCTGATATGACTTGAAAACATTTAAATCTTGAAAATGTCCCCATTTTGGCATTTTTGGTCAACACTTTGACCTTTTGTTTGACTTCTAGGTTCTAGACCCCTATAATCAACTTGACTAAACAACTCACAACCCTAATTTCTCCTAAAACTAAAACACACCTTAAACACACTAGGGACTTTATAACATAGTCCTTATTCATGGATGGTTGGACAAACCAACCTACAATAAAAAATGACCAAACATCTTCCTAAACACCTTAGGGTGCTCCTACACCACCTACTTACCACAATCCTTTAATAACTATGTCAGGTATGTAATCTTAATCAAGCATTTAATTCTTCATTTGGATCAAAGCATGAAACAAAAAACTATATACATAACAACAATGCATTGAAAGGATAAACCTCATGATTCATTTCATTGAAAACATAAGACCATTATACATTGGAGAGATATGAGCTAGCACTATATGTACCATTAAAATTCTCTACTACCTATGCCATACAATACAAATTTCAAACTCTGAGAGGAACTTCATAAGAGTCACATAGATTCACTTAAATTTCTCTCTAGAAAATTATAGTGTTATTCCTTCTATGTTAAGACATTCTATGAAGACCATCAACTTGGAACCCCCATTTTTAGGCCCTGAAATCCACTTTTACAAGATAAGGGGACCAACAAGCTTCACACCTGAAAAGACAAAAATCTGTTACAATTTTCAACCATATGAAAAATAGACGAGAAGAAAAAAAATAGTTAAGTTTTCAACCATAACCGATCCATTGCACTTCCTATCTTCATAGTTAAAAATATTTTTATATGCTTGACAGGGAAATAACAATATTTCCATATAGGATATGTTACTCCCCTAACTAGTTCAAGTATGCATCAATTGAATCAGTTGGCAACAAGACTGTTATTGTTAGAAGAAACAAATAGAAAAGCCAGGCCAATATAGCACAGTACATGAGTTCAATACAAGAGAAGCGAGGATGCAAGATTCTCATAAAAAATCCTCAAAGTGTTGGAAAGATTGCTGCAATGTAGACAATTGTTATTTTTTCATTGATGTCAAACCTTAACTGGTGAGACTATCACTGTATGTTTGAGTACCTTATCCATTTATTGATGAAGATTTGAAAAGAATGGGATAACAAGAAGACCAAGGAAATGGTTGAGTTATGAGTATAAAATAGGGTACTTGATCATCTGGCACTTTGGTAAAGTGATACATTGTTTATCTTGCACTGACAATTCATTGGAAGTTCAATGCCAAGCAAAGCAAAGTTGATTCCGAGAAAAGTGAAAGGTGATGCTGAAAAAAGCAAAGATGATGTCAAGCGCCAATGAAATGCCGAGGGAGACAGTGAAATGCTGAGCATCAGTTTTTTTTTTATTGATGAGATTTGAGATCTATGGCTGACATAATTGATTTTATTGGGATACACATTATTAATTAAGATTGGTCCATATTCATTTAATGCACGGGAAACCGTTATTAGTGCTTGAATTCAATAGTTAATTAATGACTGTATTAGAGAGGCAAATTAAATTTAAAGATGGAAAGATCCATTAGATCTGACCTAACTGAAGATTTGCAATCTTGATTAAGCGGAAAAAGATTTATCTGACCTAGATGAAGAGGTATATTATAACCTACTATGGTTATTATTAAAAAATAGAGAAGAACATGAAAAGTGTTGCATGGTTAATTGACTGATTGGCAAGATCTAAGAAGAGAAGGTTGAACAGAGAAGCAAAGAGAGATTTCTTGATGGATTTCCTAGTAGATCTAAAGTTTGAGATGAGAAGGGAGGCCACTCAGTGAATTAGCATTAGAGCTGAAACTAGATTTGGATTTGCAAAGTAAGTTGTATGAATCAGATCACACCTGTTGATTACTCTCTAACCATTGTATTAGTTCAAATCCTTTAACCAGGTTGACCTAATAGTCATTGTTTAAATCCTTTTAACAAGGTGACATTCACATTGCAATGTTCTAAGTCCTCTAACAAGGCCACTCCTAACAGGGTGATTAAATCCTTTAACTAGGTCACATTTGACAATGTGTTTTGTAACCTTTAACAGGGTTGGCTCCTCACAGGGCATTACTTCAGAAGAGTAAAATTTTGGTAGCATATTACTGGTGGTTTTTCCCATATTGGGTTTCCATGTTAAATCATGATGTCAAAATATGTGTATGTTATTGTTGTGTTTTACTATTAAGTTTCCGCAATCTTATTTCATTAGTATAGTAAACCAAACACTTTTATTGTTTTTTTTTGTCGGGAAGATCTGAGTTGTTGAAGTTCATTTAAAGTCTAATATGGCCACATCTTGACTTGAGGATAACTGATTCACCCCCCCCTCTCAGTTATTTTGAATTCATATTAACAATTGGTATCAGAGCTGTGTTCTCTTGAAAAGTTTGAAGGTACTTGGAGATAAAGATCAAGATGTATAAAAGAGAGGGACCAAAGATAAACAAGGAAAATTTTCCAGCATGGAAAATTTTGATGAAACTTCATCTGGTTGGTATTGGTGAATCTTCTAAATGACATATTGAAATAGAATATGTAGCTCCTACTGGAACTCTAAATGTTGTAGAACTAAGAGAGAAGCATGAACATAATCTAGCAATGCTGGAACTTGCATCATCTCTGAACTATCATGAATTTGAGGACATCAAAGATTGTACAAGTGCAAAAAAAATGTGGGATACCCTTCCAACTATCTCTGGAGGTGATACGAATGTACTGAGAGCCAAATATGAAAGCTTGAGAGGTAAGTTTGATGATTTAAAAATGCAAGAAGGAGAAAATATAGTACAATACTATGATAGGATAAAGGAAGTTTTAAATGCTATTAGAGGATCTAAGGGAGTAATTGATGATGATAATATCATGAGCAAGGTACTTAGAACACTTCTTCCTATTTATGCTATTAGAGTATCTGCAATTCAAGAACTGAGATGTACTCCTAATAACAATTTAACTCTAGAAAGTCTGGTAGGCAGACATACTATATTTGAGATGTCAAATTTTGATAACTATACTCCACAAGCTGTTAAAACTGCATTCAAGTCATAGTTCGTCATCAGAAAATCTAAGAAAGGAAATAAATGTGTGGACAATGACAATGACACCTCGGATGATTATCTTGAAGAGCTTGAGGCACTTATGGCAAGAAGACTAGCAAGAGGAAAAGGAAAATTCAAAGGTAAACTTCCTATTATTTGTTTTTCATTTAACAAAGTCGGTCATATTGCTGTTAGATGCCTTGACAAGAATGAGAAGGATGAAAGAAGGGATAGCAAGTATAAAGACAAAAAGGATGACCGAGACTACAAAAAGTACAAGGACTACAAAGACAAAGGTAACAAATCCTACTATATAGCTAAAGAAGATTCTGAAAGTGAATCTGACAAATCTGATGAAAATGATATATAAGTAGTGTATGTTGCAATGAAAGATGATTTTGATGATGATGAGAAAACTCCACTAATTTCTTATATGAGTAAAGGTGATCGTTGGATTATTGATAGTGGTTATTCACATCACATGACTGGTGATAAGGACAAATTTGAAACATTAAATCAATGCAAAGGTGGATATGTTAAATTTGGTAATGATACACATTATAGAGTTAAAGGGAAATTATCAATTCAATTGACTAATAAGATTAAATGCACGATGATGTATGCTAGGTTGATGATCTTAAGTATAACTTGTTGAGTGTTTCACCACTAAATACTTCTGGTTACAGAGATGAGTTCCATCACAAGAAAGCAAAGATCTATGATACAAATGGAGAATTAGTTGGAGGTGGTGAGAAAACAAAAGGTAACTTGTTTTATCTAGATTTAGCTGAAGAGACATGTTTGTTTGCACAATATAATGATGTTTGGCTA
>MU224789.1:1746429-1760870 GCA_018584345.1 Thuja plicata | reverse complement strand
AAAAGGTAACTTGTTTTATCTAGATTTAGCTGAAGAGACATGTTTGTTTGCACAATATAATGATGTTTGGCTATGGCATAAGAGGCTATGTCATGTTAACTTTGATAACTTGGTAAGCATAAGTAAACTGAAAATGGTAAGAGGGCTTTCTAAGTTAAAGAAACCTGAGAATGTAATGTGTAAGAAGTGTCAGTTGGGAAAGATGACTAAATCTAGTTTTAAAAGCAAAACTCATACTTTTGAGAATTTTTTGGAATTAGTTCATACTAACCTTTGTGGACCTATTGGTGAGAAAAGCTACTGTGGAGACAAATATTTTATTTTATTTGTAGATGAATACTCTAGGATGATGACTGTTATGTTTCTAAAATAAAAATCTGATGCATTTCAATTTTTTAAGTGGTACTTGGCAAAAGTTGAAAAGGAAATAGGTAAGAGCCTGAAATGTCTGAGATCTGACAGAGGAGGAGAATTTATTTCTAATGAGTTCAATAGGTTTTGAAATGACTAAGGGATAAAAGTACAGATGTCAGCACCTAGGATGCCACCACAGAATGGTATAGTTGAAAGGAGAAATTGATCTATCATGGATTGTGGTAGAACATTAATGATGGAGAAAAATGTTGCACATAAATATTGGAGACAAGCTGTAAGCACAACTATTTATACCCTGAATAGAGTACAAGCCAAGAAAGGTACAAATTCTACACCTTACGAGCTATGGTATGGATATGCACCTACTGTAAGTTACTTCAAAGTCTTTGGGAGAAAATGTTTTATACTGAAGGATAACAAAAATGGTAAACTTTATGCTAAAGGAGAAGAAGGCATATTTCTTGGATATTCTACTAAAAGTAAGGCATACAAATGTTTGAATTCTAACACTAACAAAATTGTGGAAAGTGAAAATGTTAGAATTGATGAATATGTAGAAAGAAATGAATTTGAAAGCATGATTGAGCCTGAAAGTTACAGATCATTCACATATCCTAAAGAAGAGGATTCTAATGAAACTAAAAATGAAGTTGCCGAGCAACAGTCTGCACCTGCCGAGACACAGAATGACATTGTCGGGCAATAGGAAGTGACTTCCAAGCTATCTGATAGAGATGTCGAGTCACAGTTTCACCCTGAACTAAACTTGAACGAACAAAATGAAGCTGAGAAAGAGCCTACTTTGGAAAAATATGTAAGAAGGCACCATAAACCTGATCAAATCATAGATTAAAGGATTTAGTAGTCATGAAAAGAGGCAAATTAAGAGAAGACACATGTTTGTTGTGTGATTTTGAGCCTAAGACACTAAAAGATGCTTTGGATAATGAAGACTTGATTCAAGCCATGAACAAAGAGATAGACCAGATTGAAAAGAACAAGACATGAACAATCGTACCTAGACCTGAAAACAAAAATGTAATTGCTACTAAGTGGGTATTGAGAAACAAGCTGAATGAACATGGAGAGGTCACAAGGAATAAAGAAAGACTGGTATGCAAGGGTTATGCACAAGAGGAAGGAATTGACTATGGAGAGACATTTGCCCCAGTTGCAAGATTAGAGGGTGTAAGAACTCTACTTGCATATGCAGCCTACAAAGGATTTAAAGTTTATCAAATGGATGTGAAGTTTGCATTTCTAAATTGGATACTAGAAGAAGAAGTATATATTGAACAAGATGATGGATTTTTTGACCCAAGTAAGAGGAACATGGTTTGTAGACTACAAAAGGTGTTATATGGACTGAAGCAAGCACCAAGAGCATGGTATGAAAGATTGCACAATTATCTATTGAAGATTGGATTTGCAAGAACTAATGACAACAACAATCTGTATTTGAAGACAGAGCAAGGTAAAGGAATTTTATTGGCTAAAATTTTTGTAGATGACATCATATTCAGTGGACAAGATATGATATGCAAAGAATTTTCAAAAGAGATGAAAACTGAAATTGAAATGTCTATGTTTAGAGAGATAAAATTATTTGTTGGACTACAAATACATCAAATGAAGAATGGTATCTATATTACACAATCAAAATATATCAAGGAGATACTAGAAAATTTTGGTATGGAAGATTCAAAACCAGTGAGTACACCCATGGCTACTAGATAGAAGTTAACAAAGAATGATGATACAAAAGAGGTAAATGAAACACTGTACAAATCAATGATTGGTAAGCTACAATATGCTGTACATAGTAGACTTGATATTGCATTAGTAGTTGGAATTGTTGCTAGATTTTATTCTAATCCAAAAGAGACACATATTATGGCAGTAAAAAGAATTCTGAGATATTTGAAAGGTACAGAAGACTATGGTCTATATTAGAAAAGAAATGATAAGTTTGAACTCAGAGTCTATACTGATTCTTACTGGGCTGGTAATGTTGATGATAGAAAAATCACCATAGGAGGAGAATTTATTTTGGGGAAAAGATTAGTTTCCTTGACAATCAAGAAATAGAATTGCACCTCACAATCTATAGCAGAAGCCAAGTATGTGGCAGCAGCAGTTAACTATTCGAACATTGTGTGGTTGAAGATACTAGTAAAACGTATGAAAGAGGAAATCATAGAACCAATTGTCATATATTGTGATAACATGAGTGCCATTAATATTTCTAAAAATCTTGTAATGCACTCTAAGACAAAACATATAGCTATCAAGTATCATTACTTGAGGGAGCTGGTACAGAACAAGGAAGTGAGATTGGAATATGTGAACACTAAGGAATAGTTAGCAAACATATTTACAAAAGTGTTACCCAAGGACACTCATGAGTATCTAAGAGGTAAATTGGGGGTAATTCCCCTAGCTAAGGCTAACTAGTACTGAATGGTACTATTGCATCAAATGTTTTAATCAGAACACTTGACACATTGATGCATAGTAAGTCACATTTTTAGGATGTTGCCTAAAACTATGAAATGGAAAACTAGAATAGAAAAGTAGATTAGTCATACACAAAGATGACAGGAACAACATGATACAAAGATTAGCACAGAAAAATCTGCATGATAAAGATGTCAATCTTTGGTATTATTGTCAAAGAGGGAGATTATTGCTAAAACAACAGGTAACAACAGAGACAAGGGAAATATTACTGAAAGAGGGAGATGAATAGTAACATAAGACATTAGTGTGATTATAGACATAGAGGGAGTCTAAATGAAGCCAAAGACATTAATAAAGATTTGTTCATATCAAGAACATAGGAATTTTTGGATTCTATGGTAACTTTGGTTGGAAATTATTGTTTTATAGTTTAGTGTTGCCATCAATGCCAAAGAGGGAGATTATTGGAAAGATTGCTGCAATGTAGACAATTGTTATTTTGTCATTGATGTCAAACCTTAACTGGTGAGACTATCGTTGTATGTTTGAGTACCTTATCCATTGATTAATGAAGATTTGAAAAGAATGGGATAACAAGAAGACCAAGGAAATTGTTGAGTTATGAGTATAAACTAGGGTACTTGATCGTCTGGCACTTTGGTAAAGTGATATGTTGTTTATCTTGCACTGACAATTCACTGGAAGGTCAATGTCGAGAAAAGCAAAGTTGATGCCAAGCAAAGTGAAAGGTGATGCCGAGCAAAGCAAAGATGATGCCAAGCGCCAGTGAAATGCCAAGGGAGACAGTGAAATGTTGAGCATTAGTATTTTGTTTATTGATGAGATTTGAGATCTATGGCCAACATAATTGATTTTATTGGGATATGCATTATTAATTAAGATTGGTCCATATTCATTTAATGCATAGGAAATTATTATTAGTACATGGATTCAATGGTTAATTAATGATTGTACTGGAGAAACAAATTAAATGTAAAGATGGAAAGATCCATTGGATTTGACTTAACTGAAGATTTGTGATGTTGATTAAGTGGCAAAAGATTTATCTGACCTAGATGAAGAGGTATATTACAACCTATTGTGGTTATTATTAAAAAAAAGAGAAGAAAATGCAAAGTGTTGCATGGTTAATTGACTGATTGGCAATATCTAAGAAGAGAAGGCTGAACAAAGAAGCAAAGAGAGATTGCTTGATGGATTTCCAAGCAGATCTAAAGTTTGAGATGAGAATGGAGACCACTCAGTGAATTAGTATTAGAGCTGAAAATGGATCTGGATTTGCAAAGTAAGTTGTATTAATCAAATCACACATGTTGATTACTTTCTAACCATTGTATCAGCTCAAATTGTTTAACCAAGTTGACCTAATAGTCATTGTTTAAATTCTTTTAACAAGGTGACATTTAGATTGGAATGTTCTATGTCCTCTAACAAGGCCACTCCTAAGAGGGTGATTAAATCTTTTAACCAGGTCACATTTTCCAATGTGTTTTGTAACCTTTAACAAGGTTGGCTCCTCATAGGGTATTACTTCCAAAGATTAAAATTTTGGTAGCATGTTACTAGTGGTTTTTTCCATATTGGGTTTCCATGTTAAATCATGGGGTCAAAATGTGTGAATATTATTGTTGTGTTTTACTATTAAGTTTCCACAAGCTTATTTCATTAGTACAGTAAATTGCACACTTTTATTGTTTATTATTGTTGGGCAAATATAAGTTGTTGAAGTTGATTTAAAGTTTTATATGGGCACATCTTGACCTAAGGATAACTGATTCACCCCCACTCTTAGTTATTATGAATTCATATTAACACTAAGGACACCCTCATGTTATGAAAATAATCTAGAAAGAGAGAATCAAGGACTTGACATCACCTAATCGTCTTCTCCAGCCAATGAACAAGTATATTTGAGGCAAAGGGTATAAAAATGTGAAGCCTGAATTATTTTTGAGTTTGAAAGTTAGTCCTCCTTTTAATACCTCTTTAGAAACTCATTTCCATTTTAATATCTCTTTAAGAATTATGCATTCTCAAAAACCAATCATTCCCAATACTCCTTTATCTATATCCAGAGACACAACTTATCCTTAACAATATCCATTTCAATAATGTCTGGATAAATAGGCCATGGAATGGTTGTATTTATAACTTCTAAATTCTTGTCCACTTGTGTTGAATGTACCTTTACAATTACATTTCAATATCTGTAAGTGCAAGCATAAAGAAGTGAGAAATTAGAGACCTGTCATTCTCCATTATGGTATTTACTAAACACATCATGATTTTTTGCAAATTCAAATCTGCTGAATATTTTTTTGTTTATCATGCAGGTCTTATCAAACTGGTCTTTTAACAGGATTCCTTGACATACTTATCAATTTCTGGAAATATTATTTTCTATCCATTTCCGGCAACTTGTCTTTAAACAACATATGGTCAATAGCCAATTTTTTTTTTTGATAAAAAATGATTTGACTATCGTATGGTCATTCCTACCACACAACAAAATCATAAAAGTCTATGTATCTATTCATTTATATTCTCTACCCTAGGATTTTGCCTGATTCCCTTATCTTTTATAATCATGGACACGTATCAAGTTACCACACTTCATAAGTAACTCTTCTAACTACATATTAACCCCATGATACTACAATTTTACATCCTTTGTTTATATTCTATGCATCATTTTTGCACACCTTCATTATTCCATCAGCTTCCATATGGCACACCCCAATTCATTGGGACCTATGCCACATCGCTAATCTATTTGGCCAGCCACCTCCACATGTCACTCTGGCACAATCACATGAAGCTCATCCTTTCTTGTGACCTAGATTGCATGATCGTGTGAGAACCACCACCTATAATTATGTTCACCTACCTGGATTGCTATCTGATTGGTCTTTATTGTGACATGTCAATACCTTGATAGTTTCCATCTGACCACAGGCCCACAAAAATTGTATTTTCTAACCGTTAGTTAGCCGCCACTAACCACCAACCACTTAACCTCACTGATCCAAAAGGCTCATAACACAGTTATAAAATAATTAAGTTTATCCCCTACATTATGAATGTTGTATAAATGGCCTTATCTACTTCTGTACAAACACTCAAAGAAATGATTCCATCGATTAACTGGTTTAGTTCCATCCAATCTAATCATGTAAGAAAAACCCCTAGACATTTGAAAAACTTCATTTCAAACCTCTACAATATCTGAACCTGATATGGAACCACATAAGCCCTCCGAAACATTGAAAATTTTCTATGAAATATACTTTAATCTAAATGAAATATTTAACCTAGTACCCTTAGAAATGAGAGTACCAACACAGTGTAGGTACCACTCACCTTTGACCTATTCCAAAGTTTGACCTATACCCAAGTTCAACCTATACCTCCAAATTGACCTATTCCTGGAGCCTTCATATTTTTATAGTCGGTAGAACACAACCTCATGATTCTAAATCCATCTCTGTTCCAAATTTTTTATACTGTTTGACAATATATTTTATGATATGATTTTAAGACCTCTACTAACCTTAAAGGTGATTTCAATTATCCTCTTTTTCATTTAATACCATTACTTTGATATATCTGATTAGATCTTCTATGTGCTTGATCGTTACATGTGTTTCTATATATTTTACTTGCATTGAATCAATCAACTAACTTTATATCACTTAATCAAATAAAAATAATCTCAATTGACATTAATCAACAGACAATAAAGGGAAAGTACACTCAAAAGGAAAAAATGGATCTTTGAGATATTTTCCCTTTTTAAAGAACTTGAAGTTTACATTAGTACCCCTCTATCCATTTGGGTTGTCCTAATCTAATTTGGGATTTCTTGAAAGTGGTATTTTGGGATCCCTCTTTCCCTTTCCCTAATGTACATTAAAAAGAGATACTTTATGAATTATCATTATAACTAACCTTCCATTTCTCCATCTATCTCTTTTCATATGTTACATTTTGGTGAACCCAACTTGTTACATGTTTCTTTATCATTTTGATTTGGTAGCTAGATTTCCTTCACATTATTTTTTTTCACCTTTATCATATATTTTGGTGAACCTGACACTTTCATGCTTTATATCTTTTTATTGGGTGGTTAAATCTTCTTTATGTTGCATAGGCTCACTTATATTTTGGTGAACCCAACACTTTCATGCTTTATATCTTTTAATTGGGTAGTTAGATCTTCTTTGTATGATCTCCCTTTGCATCTTCATTGTTCTTTAATTGTATGCATTTATATATAAGATCTACTTTTCATTGCATTATAATTTATTTACATTCCATGGTGTATGACCTTTATCACATTGAGTCCAGGTTATAGTATTCTAGTTAGAAGTAGTCGTAGACTCATGGGTTATTTTCTTCCACAACCCTCCTTCTTTACTAGGAATCTCGATGAAGCCAATATTATCCCTCACGATCATAATCCACTCATAGACAACAAATATTCTCATTCATCCCATGATGAAGATGAATCCTTAAGAGTTGCTCCTACTCAACTTGAAAAACTCGCCCAAGAATTTGAATAAATGAAACATTTATTAGCTCAAGATAATGATAGTGCCGATAATATTTTATTTGTAGAAGCCTTAAGGAAGCTTTCTCATAATGATGAACATGGTATTAACCTCTTGTGTGGTATTTCACATATTATTACTTCCAATGCCAAATCCATATATGAATGTGCTTATTAGTTAGGCTATGTTAACTCCACTACATATTTTGAAACCTCTTTGCCTATCTCTACTTCTATTCCTAGTATCTCCACTTATGCTCCACCACTTATCACAACTTCAACTCAACCTTATAATCCCATACATTTAAGTCTTCCTAATCCTATTTTTCCATCACTTCCCACAAGTATCCCATGTGTTTCATTTCCCACATCTGCACCTTCATATCATAATGTGCCTTTTTCATATTCCAAATCTGTTCTACCAATTTTCCTAATATGATTCATACCTATTTGAACATTCCCTTCAATTCCAATAATAATATTCCAAACATGTCCAACATTTCTCCTATCATTTGTTCTATCCATTCCACCATTAATAGCATAGCTCAAACCATCTCTTCCTTGCAGAAACAAATTGCTTCCTTGACTCAATTGAAATTCAATATTCTCACATGTGACATTGCTAATCCTTTCTCCTTAGACATCATCCAACCTGTTATCACTCAAAATGTTGAGATTCTTTTTCTTGAGAATTCTCATTTTGAGATTTATAATCATAAGGCTGATCTTGTGTCTCATGCTAAAACTTTTCAAACCTTGTGTAGTGATTTTTCTCATGATTATAGGTTCATGACTATTTTTTCACTAGGACCTTTTGATACAAATCCTTGCAATGCTATTTTTTTTATTCAACAATATTGGTCCTCAAATATCTTTAACTGATTTAATGCATTGTAAACATGGTGTTAAAGAAAAAGTTAGTGACTTTATTGGTATTTTTAAACATTTTCATTCTCAGATTCCTTATCGTGTGATTGATGTTGATATACAATGCATATTTATTTATAATTTTCAAAAAGACATTAGAGATAAGATTATCCTTACTTAGTTTTCTTCTTTTTTCACAATTATGTGTAGTGCTTTATCATTATCTACTACAAATGAGTCAGTTTGAGAGCAACACTCCAATGGTTCCTTTTATGGTTGATAAGAGTGGTGCCACATCTCATCCTTGCAAGTTTCATAATCCTAACAACTACATCAAGAAAAAAAATCATCCAATACAATAGTTGATCAAGTGGCAGGAACATCCAAAGGTGTGGCTCCTCTTTCCTCTATTTTTAGACCTTCCCGTGATTCTACTCCTTTATTTAAATCTTTACATAATGTCATGATTAAATTAATAAATGATAATGTCATTAGGCTTCCTCTTATAAAACTAATTGATCCAAGAAAACCTCCTCCTCGTTCCTTTGATTCCAAAGTCTTCTGTCAATACCATCGTCAACTCAATCATGATACTAAAAAATGTTATTATTTTAAACACCCTATCTAGGACCTTATTAATTCTAATCCTATATTTTTGGATGCTGATATAAATTAGTGAAACAAATATGTTGCACCTATAAACTGAATTTGCAAATATACCTTAATCCTTTTCCATGTCATTTAACCAATACTATTGTCCAAACTTCTTATTCTGCTAAAAAAAATATTTATGATGGTAAATTTGAAGAAGCCAACCATTTTTTCAACCATGTTAAGAATATACAATCTAAACCCTTACCTTAACCTCAAATTCAACCTTACATCACTTTTAATCCCGCTGAAACAATTAAAGTGTCTGATGGTACTCTTTACATTACTGCTCGGGTTGCTAGTATTCCTTCCCGTGGTATTCTTGTTGATTCCACTCGCATGGTGCATGTTAGAATTGCATAAAATAATTTCAGCAAACACTTGTGAAATGATTCCTATGATAAATCTGATATCTTAATTCCAACTTGCAATGGTTTCCTTTATCCTCCTCATTGTTCTATATATTTTCCTATGGAACTTTGTTGTAAGATTGTAGATACTACCTTCATTGTTATTCATACCTCACATCAATTTCAAGTGAATCTTGGTCTTAGTTGGTTGTCCCCCATGAAATCCATAGCTTCTCCTATTCACAAATACCATAAATTTCCTCATGGTGGTGTGATCAAGACCATTAACCATAGTCTTTATCATCATTCTAGGCCTCAAGACTATGTTGAACTTGATTTATTTTTTCCTTACATACCTCAATCAGTTTGAACTCATCCTAATTATCTTTTCTAATCATACCAAGCCTTGAAAGCCAAGAATATTGTTGAGCTTAGTAAACCCAAAGTTGATCCTAGTTGTGGTATTCTTCCTATACCACCAATTCCTTCTTTATCAACTTCCCCACCTCCTAATCTCTCACCTAAAGAAGAAAAGGAACCTATATTAATTGACCCTGCTCCATCTCAAATATCTACGAATACCAAACACAACTGAAATACTCATGATCATCATTGCAAATGTCAAGGTAGAGCCTATGTGCATGTCTCTCAGAATCCTTCTTCACCTCATACACCTCCTGCTTCCCTTTCCCTTGATCAACCCATTCTTGAACCTATAGAGGAAGTGAATAATAAAAATTTTTAAATGGATAAACATGATGATTATATTTGCACCGTAGATTCTACTACAATTAATCTTGATGGAGAAGATACTCTTGATGATGATGTTCTTAATATTAACAATGATACACATGTCAGTGATTCTGATCATTATGAGACTATTGATCTTGATAATTATTTACCATATATTCTCTCACAACAATTATCTATTGCTACTAACCTTGAACATAGTGACCTTTCTTCATAGCAGGGTACTTTTTTGGCTATTATTCACTCTGTTGGGCCTGTTGTTTCTTATCTTACGAGTTGCCCACCTTACCTAAACAATATGGACCTAGATGGGGGTCAGGAAATATTCTTGATTAGATCCTCTTATACAATCAATCCTTTCTTTGCTTTCTTATTTTTCATGATGTGTTCCCCCATGATGTGCTTCTTGTTATTTGTTTTGTTTAGATTTATTTAAATGACCCATCTTTATTTATTTGCAGAAGGTGATAAAGTAATAAAAAATGTTGTAATCATTATTCTATTTGTACCTCACTTATTCTATATGTTCTTACATGTTATGTTTTACATGTTCCATTATTCGTAAATATATCCTTATGTTGTTCATACCTCTTATGTGCATTTCTTCCATTGTGTTGTAGTTCTACTTCCTTTCAGGAATGATGATAGTTCATTTTGACATAATTTTGATATACATGAGATATCATATGACCTACTAACCCCAGATTTGTTAGATTTTTCTTGTGCTCTATATTATTATTTGCTTGTTTCTCTTGATCTTTCCTTTCTTGGGGGCATTTCATAGTGGAAATGTCTCTAGTGGATTCTCATTTCTCTCGTTAAGGTTCTTGCAATAACTTCAATGCGGGTTCATACACTTTGCTCACATTTTTCTCTCTCTCACACACACACACACACACTGTGATGACATGTAACTGATTGAATGTTTGAAGATATTAAGTTGATTATTATGAAAGGCATTAAATCATTTAATATATTGTATTGTCATTGATGTCAACTTGATATAATCTATATGGTCATTGTAATACTGCCAAAGACTTCAAAGAACCAATGAATCAAGACTATGTTATCAGTAATGCATACAAGTTAAGTATTCACTATGTGACTGCATACACCAATGAAGTGCACACCAATGGTCAGAGTTAAAGAGAAGAGTTATAGTGTTATCCGATGAGCTAATGCACAATATTATTGATGAGAAGAGTTATAAAGTTTCTCAACAGGAAAAACACAGAGTAACCCGACGGATAGAATTTCACTGTTTCCCGATGAAGAAGACAAGGACGGAGATCCCGATGACAACTGAATTTACACTGATGGAACTGTTAGTTATCACCAATGACAAACTAAAGTGTTAACCAATAGAATAGAGAGTTCAGAAAATGACAAAATGCTTAGCTGTCAAGAAGCTAAAGATAGAATTAACAGACACTTATCATTGTTTTAATCATCCAGATAAAGCCAAATATAAGTAAGTGATTTAAACATGATTTGTGCATTTGGAAAAAAGATCTCTTTGAGATTAATCTTAAGTTTTCTTTAAATCTATTGGTGAGAATTGTGGAACATGCCAAGAATCAAGAAATCCAAGAAAAGAGGAAATCATGTCTATATAGAGACAAACCTAATTCATTAGGAATTGTGTGTGGTGAACAAGAGAAGAGGAAAGATGCTAAAGAAAATCTAAAGGAGAAGAAAGTCTTCATTTCATTCTTGATCAACAATCTGAGGACAGAGCTAGATTCTACAGACACCAACAAACAGTGAGACAAGCATCACAAAGCATAACAAGTGTGGAGAAAAGGTATATATTTGATTATATTGATCAGTGAAGTAATGGACCTACAATAGATTTGAAAATATGCATTTGAGTTGTATGTATGAACATATCATTAGTGTTTTAGTTTAACCAAGGAGTATCAAAAAGTTTGATCACAAAAGTAGAATTGTATATGCCTGATACCTATTGATAGGCAAAGAGAGTTTGATCAAAGATAGTAGCCTTAGATGCCCGATACTAGTTGAAAAACTATTTCTAAATCTTTTAATAAGGTCACACCTAACAATGTGTTTGTAACCTTTAATAGTGTTGGCTCTTAACAGGGCTCACTTGAGAAGAGTGAAAAGTTGGGGTACTGGTCCCATTGGTTTTTTCCTTAATAGGGTTTCCATGTTAAAATACTTGTGTTATGTGTTTATGGTTCATTACTTTACTATTTACATTTCACATATAAATTTCTAGATTGATCATTATACTCTGCATATTTACTATGTTTCAGTAAATAGTTATCTTCTTATCGGTAATCATACAAAAAGGAGATTAAAAAAGCAATCCGACACGTAGAAGATTCATATAAGTTTTTCAAGGCATTCATCTTGTAGGAAATAAGATAACTAGAGGCATAATCTGTGGTCATAATTTTTAAGGTTTGATTTAAGGATTAAAATTTGAGGCCACTGATTCACCCCCCCCCCCCCCCACTCTTAGTTATTACTAACAATTGGTTTTGGAACTTGTGTTCTTAGAAGGAAGGTTTCAAGACCTAAGCTAAAGATCACAAGATGAACAGACGAGATCTGCCCAAGTTGAACAAAGAAAGTTTTGCTTCATGGTCAAGAAGAATAAGAATCCACTTATCAGGTATTGGTAATGATGTTACTCAATACTTAGATACTGAATTTGTGTTTCCCACAGGAGAACCAAAAGTTGAACAAATGAGAGAGAAGCATGAACACAACTGCATGATAAAAGAGATTACTTCCTCACTCTTTGATGCTTAAATTGAAGATGTCAAAACCTGCAAGACTGCAAAGAATATGTGGGACAAATTGATGCTTGTACATGGTAGTGACAAGAATGTTTTGAGAGCCAAGTATTAAATCCTTAGAAGAAATTTTGATGATCACAAAATGAAAAAAGGTGAAAAAATCACTCAGTACATCACAAGTATCAAAGAGGTAGTCAATGCTATCTGAGGAATTGGAGGTATTCTAGAAGAAGATACAATGGTAAGTAAAATTCTAATAGCCTTATAGCCTACTTATGCCATTAGAGTTTCTTCTATTTAAGAAATGAGAGCAGTAGAAAATAGAAATGTTACTCGAGACAGTTTAATTGGAAGACTGATTTCATTTGAGATGAACAATTTTGATAATAGTGTCTTACCAAACATAGAGTCTGCATTCAAGTCTTCTATGAGAATAAATAAATCAAGTCATAAAAACACTATGAAAAGAGAAAGTGATAGCAAAAGTGAAGAAGATGATCTTGATGAAATTAAAGCACTTATGGCTAGAAGAATGTAGAGAGGCAAAGGTAAATTACCACTTGTTTGTTTTAATTGCAAAGAGATTGGACACTTTGCTACAAGATGTACTAATAGAAGAAAAGATGATAGATTTAATGATAGATCATTTGAAAAGAAGACTGACAAAGGTGATTATAGAAGCTACCAACAATTAGAATGAAGAGATACCTGAGACTACAAGGACAAAGGAAAGAAGGCCAGTTACCTAGAAAAATGAAAAAATGATTATATTGACACCGAATCTGATCAAGACATCGAGATGGTGTTTGTGGTAGTAAAAGATGATTCAGATGAGGATGAATAAAGGTATGTAGAAAGTGCACTCATATGTAAAGTTAGTAAAAATGATGTCTGGATCATAGATAGTGGCTACACTCACCATATGACCGGTGATAAGAAAAATTTTGAGACTTTTGAGTGCTATAAAGGTGGTTCAGTAAGAATGGATAATGACACACCTTGTCCAGTTGAAGGTAGAGGAACCATAATGTTGAATAACCAAATAAAATGGGTGGTCCCACAATAGTGTGTCCCACTTTTTTGAACATCCTGATTTTTGCTGAAATTGCACATTTTTAAGAAAATATGATGATTTAAGCCTTGAGAGGTCCCATTTGAAGGAGTAAATTCAAAATGGCTAGATAAAAGTCTCTTGGATCAAAACCCCTTTGGTATAATCCCTCTACTCCTCACTCACACCTATAATCGAGTCTCCTTTGAACCCATCAAAATGCTGACAAAAAATCACTTTGACATTAACTTTTTGTGGGATTAAATAAATTTATTTGAAAAAACCAAATATAGGATGATAGTACTCTGAGAGATATTTCCAATGATTATGAGTTTTATATATATTGAGTTTATTAAGACTTTTCTTTTTAAGTTTTACTAAACATAGGTTGTCTGACCATTTAGCGACTTCTTTGTTCGACACTTCTGGAAAAATAATAAATTAGGAAAAAAAATTATGAAAAATATCTAGAAAATAGGTATTTATGTTACCTTTCTATCAAAAAAAGAATAAATGAATTTTGATATATAGAGATAGAGTTAGAGCGATCAAAGTGAACCTATGTCCAAATTATAATTAATGTCACTTCATAACTCAAT
>MU224789.1:1709406-1746379 GCA_018584345.1 Thuja plicata | reverse complement strand
CCTATGTCCAAATTATAATTAATGTCACTTCATAACTCAATAACATATTAAATATTCAACCAAATTGAATGAAACCAAATGGATTCCCTAGACATTTGTGTTACAAATCTAAATTCAAAATAATTATGTTCTTATCAATTATATAAAAAAAAGTTATGTTGATCAAAGTGAGTGTCACTCCTGAAAAATCTTGATTTTTCACAAAAATATTTTTTGAAGGAGAAGGAAAAATGGATACAAATAAATTCCATTTAAAAAAAAAATATATATATATATTTATAAACTAGAAACAAAATGCTAAAATTCACTAGTTTACATCATCTTCAAATTCTTAATGGTTTAATGACAATATATGTTCGAAAGTGAAGTTTTTTTTCAGAATGTTCATTTCAGTGTCAAAGTTGGCCAAAAAGTGGGACATAGTTTTGTGGGATCACCCAAATGTGAAAATTCTTATTGGGTAAATGGATTGGATTATAATCTATTGAGTGTTTCTTAGTTGAATAATTTAGGTCACAATGTAGCATTTGAAAATAAGAAGGCAAAGATCTTCAATAAATTAGGAAGTTTAATTGGTACCGGTGAGAAGACAAAATGTAACTTATTCTATCTGAATGATACTGACACCACTTGTTTGATTTCTACAAATGAAGACATATGGTTGTGGCACAAAAGATTGTGTCATGTGAACTTTGACAACATGATAAACATTAGAAAAGAGAGAAATGTCATAGGCTTACAAACGATGACCAAGCCTGACAACATCATGTGTTAGAATTGTCAAAAAGGTAAAATGACAAAGTCTAGTTTTAAAAGAAAAACCCATACATCTGATGCAAGTCCATACTTATTTATGTGGACGTATGAGGACAAAGAGTTATTATGGAGATAGATATTTTATTATCTTTGTTGATGATTACTCTAGAATGATGACAGTCATGTTTCTAAAAGAAAAATCAAAAGCATTTAAGATGTTTAAATGGTATAAGGCAATGGATGAGAAGAAAAGTGGTAAAGAGTTAAAATGCTTAAGATCAGATAGAGGAGGGGAATTTATTTCAGATGAATTCACTAAATTTTTTAATGAGCATGGAATCAAAAGACAGGTCTCTGCACCAAGAACACCATAGTAGAATGGAATTACTGAAAGAAGGAATAGATCCATAGTTGATTGTGCAAGGACACTAATGATAGAGAAAGGCACCACCCAAATATTATAGAGGGAAGATGTCAGTACTGTTGTATATACATTAAACATAGTACAATTAAATAAAGACACCAAAAAGACACCCTATGAGATATGGTATGGAATTACACCCAATGTAAGTTATTTCAAAAATTTTGGAAGTCAATGTTATATCTTAAAAGATGATAGAAATGGAAAAATTGATTCCAAGAGTGATGAAGGAATCAGTCTAGGATATTCTACCAAGAGCAAGGATTATAAATGTCTAAAAAGCCTCTAAAATAATTGTTGAAATTGCAAATGTAAAGATAGATGAATTTGTAGAAAAGAATGAAAAAGAAAGCGCTAAAGAACTAGAGGACTACAATATGTTCACTTACAATGAGGAACCTAAAACTCTACCTGACCAACAATGTAGAGCTCTTGAGCAACAGATCATTACACCCAAACATCAGGCTACAAATACCGATGATCAGAATATTTCTCAAAATGATGCACAAAGTGATGGAGAACAAAATGAAGAACAAAATGATGATCAAGATGATAAACATAGAGCTGAAACTATACTTGCCAGATATGTCAGAAGGAACCATCCATAGAACTAGATGATCGGAGAAAAGAAGGCTGGTATGAGGACCAGAAGTAAGTCTCTAAATACAAGATGTCTTATTTGTGATTATGAGCCTAAATCTCCCAATGCTACACTAGATAATGATGAATGGATTAGTACTATGAATGAAGAGATTGAGAAGATAGAGAAAAAAAAGACATGGACACTTGTACCAAGACCAGATGACAAGAATGTCATCGGTACAAAATGGATATTCAGGAATAAGCTGAATGAGAATGGAGAAATCACAAGAAATAAAGAAAAACTAGTATGCAAGGAGTATGCACAAGAAGAAGGAATTGACTATGGAGAGACCTTTCCACCCATTGCTAGGTTAGAAGGATTAAGAATATTACTTGTTGATGCTGCACATAAAGGATTTAAGGTATATCAAATGGATGTCAAGTCTGCATTCCTAAATTGAATTCTTGAAGAAGAGGTATACATTGAACAACCTGAAGGGTTTGTTGATCCAGACAAGAGGGACATGATATGTAGACTACCAAAAGCCCTATATAGATTGAAACAAGCACCCTGAGCCTAGTATGAAAGACTTCATTCCTATCTTATAAGTAAATTAAATTTGTAAGAACTAGTGAAAACAATAATCTTAATTTGAAGGAAGATATTGATGCTAACATTTTGATTGCTGAAATATTTGTTGATGACATCATATTCGGAGGCAATGATATGCTATGAAAATCATTTGCAAATGAAATGAGAAAAGAGTTTGAGATGTCTATGTTTGGAGAGATCGAGTTCTTTCTTGGTATGCAGATCGTGCAACAAGATGAAGGTATTTACATTACACAATCCAAGTAAATAAAAGAAGTACTGAAAATATTCAAGATGGAAGAGTCCAAACCAGTTGGAACACCAATGGAAACTAGATGCAAACTGAAAAAGGAAGACAGATCATCAGAGGTAAATCAGACTTTGTACAGATCAATGATTGGAAAACTCATGTATGTTGTACATACTAGACTATATATTCCACATCCAGTAGGGATTATTGCTATATTTTTTTCTAATCCTAGGGAATCACATATGACTACTGTGAAAAGAATTCTAAGAGATCTAAAGAATACCAAGGAATATGGCTTATAGTATAGAAGAGAAGGCAAACTTGAACTTAAGGTTTTTATTGACATTGATTGGGCTGGAAATCTTGATGATCAAAAGAGAAAAACTGGAGGAGAATTATTTATGGGTGATAGACTTGTCACATGGATCAACAAGAAGTAAGGACACATCTCTCAATCTACTGTAGAGGCAGAGTATGTTGCTATTGTTGCAAACTGCTCAAATATTGCATGAAACAAATAGTTACTAGAAGGTATGCATATGAAAATTTTAGAATGAGTAATTATCTATTGTGATAATAAAAGTGCAATAAACATTTCCAAGAATCCAGTCATGCATGCTAAAACAAAGCATATTGCCATCAAGTATCATTATTTGAGAGAACAAGTTCAAGCAAAGGAAGTGATACTTGAGTATGTTCAATCAAAGGAACAATTGGTCAATATCTTAACCAAGCCACTGCCAAAGGATGCATTTGAGTACTTGAGAAAGAGACTAGGGGTCAAACCCTTGTATAGTGGTCAGTAAGCTGACTAGAAGGCTACATCAACCTGTATATTAACAAAATATCATTAATGTTGATGCAAGGAGGAAGATGGACTACAAAGACACATATGTACACAACAAGATATTTATCTACTTTGAGCACCAGAGTTATTACCAATGGAATGAGAAATTCAAGGAGTATATTATGGATAAAAAAGATCAGTTTGACATTACTGTCAAATACATTGTTTAAAGATGTTTGGCATTGTTGTCAAAGGGAGAGAGATATCTCATTATCATACAAAGATTATATCCATTATCATCTCATGGAGAGATACAGATCATATCCATCAAGTATCCAAAGGGAGACATGAAAACAAGAATGGGAGACTACACACAAAGGAAGAGAATTGTTGACAAGAGACATCACAAGAATGGAGAATAGTCAAAGGGAGAGAGTTCGACACAAAAGGGGAACCCATCACATTAGAGTAAGAAAGATTCTACGTCCATCTAGTAAAGGGATTGAAAATAGAAAGAAATCTACAAGAATCAAATCAAAGCCATTTGAGCTTACCAATAGCCTCACATTTGTAATAGTTACATTAGGAAAGCTTGATGAAACTATATATTTCATATTGTATTAGTAATAGTATAATATGATAATGTAGTATGTTTCCATCAATGCCAAAGGGAGAGATTGATGACATGTAACTGATTGAATGTTTGAAGATATTAAGTTGATGATCATACAAGGCATTAAATTAGTTAATGTATTGTATTGTCATTGATGACAACTTGATATAATCTATATGGTCATTGTAATACTACCAAAGACTTCAAAGAACTGATGAATCAAGAATATGTTATCAATAATGCATACAAGTCAAGTATTCACTACGTGACTGCATACATAGATAGAGTGCACACTGCTAGTCAAAGTTAAAGAGCAGAGTCATAGTGTTACCTGATGAGCTAATGCACAACATTACCGATGAGCAAAGTTACAAGGTTTCCCAACAGGAAAGACACAGAGTAACCTGACGGATACAATTTTAGTGTTGCCTGACTGAGAAGACAAGGACAGAGATCTCGATGACAACTAAAGTCACACCGACGGAAGAGTAAATTTTTAATGATGACTAATTGAAGTGTTGACCGATAGAACAAAGAGTTCAGAAAATGACAAAATCCTTACCTGTCAAGAAGCTAAAGATAGAATTAACAGACACTTATCATTGTTTTAATCATCCAAATAAATCCATAGATAAGTAAGTGATTTATAGCTGATTTTTTTAGTTGGCAAGAAGATCTCTTTGAGATAAATCTGAAGTTTGCTTTAAATATATTGGTGAGAATCAAGAAAGCCAAGAAAAGAGGAAATAAAAATCATGCCAAGAATCAAGAAAGCAAAGAAAAGAGGAAATCATGTCTATATAGAGACAAACCCAATTCATTATGAATTGTGTGGGGGGTGTGTGTGTGTGTATTTGTGCACCTGTTACCTACGACACAACACTTCAATAGATCATTGCATTAGCTAAAAATGGGTTATATGAACATATAAAACAACTAATATCGACATATTTCTTTCTAACTAAGAAGAGTGTGATTAATAACACAATAGCCCTCAGATTATGCTACTATTAGTGACATGTATGACTTAGCATGAAATATTTGAATTAAAACAAGCTATTTAATCATTAAACAATGCATTCTAGCTCTAAAAATGGAGATTATAACAATGCATGCTAATGAAACTATGAGATAAAAATGAAGCTACCTAAATCCTAACAACATAACAATGAATTTTCTTATATGAGATGAAGGCTTATTGGCTCTCAAAAATGTCTTCTATTTATAGAAGAATGAAGAGAGAGAGAGAGGGGGACAAGGTGCATTAATGGAGTTGAAGAACTCATTAGTGGTGTGTAAGAGCAGTAAATGCCAAAGGCATTCAATAGGCATGGTGGCGACATGGGCTTATGGAATCTTAATTAATGAGGCATTATTGAATGCCTTAAAGAAGCATGGGAAGGGTGTAAGAGAGTGGCTTGAGAAAGTGGATTTGAGGAAGGAATCTTGAGATTCCTTGACTTTCTCAAGTGGGTGGAGTTGTTAATCATTCCTTAATGGAATGTGACAACATTAGGAGGTGGGTTAGGATAGAATTAAGATTATAATTAGATTAGCATGGGGGAATAGGTTGGGATGGGTTAGAACCCAAGGTAGAAGTGGTTGAGTTGGGTTAGGTTGGGGTTTAGAGGAATATAAATTAAATGAATTAAACTTATTTAATTCATTCAAAAATAGGATATTAATTATTTAAATAATTAATTTCTTTTTAATAATCAATAGGACTATACCCAATTTAAATTAAATTAATTAGGCTAGGGGAATGGGTTCATTTGCAAGTGAGCAATTGATTTTAGGGGTTTATTTAATTCCTTTATAATTAAATACTATAGCCATATTTGAATTTGATTTGAATTAATTAGTTTGAATTGATTTGAATTGTATGGCTATAATAGTTAATATAATTCAGTTATAAAAATCACCTAGGACATTAAATTTGATTTAAAATGAATTATGCCGAAGTAAAATTGTCATGAAATAATTGGGGGTATGATCACATTTATGAAAATAGGGTCTATAATCAGAACAAACCAAATCCAGGTGGTTACATTTTCCCCTCTTTGAATTTATGTGCAAGCAACACATTTATTCAAAGAAAGTTTTTAATTTTGACTTCAGAAAGATTTAGAATTTTGTTCTTGGTTGTCGAACGAATTGCCTGATGAGATCAGTCTTGCACTTGATTGAACTAAATTGATAGAACTGACTTTGAACTTGGTTGTCATAAAAAGCTCAATAAAAGATCTTAAAGGTACCAATTCTGAAATTGGTTATCATCCAAAGATTGATAATAGTGATTTCGAACTTGGTTGTCATCCAAAAGTCAGTGAGAAGCTTCCAGGAGCTTAATAAGAATATTTTCAAAATGAGGAAGCACAAGATATCTAGCTTATGATAACCAAAGCTTTCTATCCAACAGTTCTGACTTAATCAAGGAAACTGTCATGCCCCTAGTCTGAATTGATAACGAAGTCATTTTAATGTTGTTTCAAGAAAAAAATTGATTTATGATAGTGTGATCATGGCCCCTCAGGAGGGAAATTGAAGGAAAGAAAAAAAATCCCTCTGTGGAAATAATGTATCACTTGCAGGAAGAGGTTAGGGGAATGAAAGAATGGAGTAGAAGAAGTGGAAAAAGATGGTGTGTTTAAAAATAAACACACTAGTACTAAGTTAATTATGTGAAAATGTAAGTGATGAGACTAATAAAATGATGTTAGACCAATATTTATGATAAAATGTGTAGTTTTGATAGATTTTTGGAACAAATGAAGCAAATCTGCAGTTTTTTGAACTATCGCAAAAATAACACTAAGCGGCATAAAACATTGTAGGCAACTTTGATTTGGTTCCTGATTGACCGAAAAGAGAATAGAAATGGATTTTTAGTTGCCTTGGAGGAGTTTTGGAACCCCTAAGTAGCTCAAAAGACCAATATAAGCCTCAAAAATTACCATTTTACTATTCATTTTCATTTTACTCTAGACTAATTCTGAGAGCTCTGTAGAGAAGATGGTAGTCCCTATGAGGAAACATCATTTTGAGATGAGCCATCAACACCAGCACTCGGTTGACTACCCACATCTAGTAATTTGTCATAAAACTACCTCGTGAATTTCAAAAATTTGATTTTTACGCATTTTTGTAGCTTTTACAACCATTTTAATTTTGGGTCACATCCAAGATTCTGGATCGCACCCTGTCAAACCTACATCACATCTGATATTTCCTAGAGTATATCTAGTTTTTCAAGATTTGTGCATCGCATCCAGGATATCCTGGATCACATCCCATTGGCCTATTTTTACCTTGTTTCTATTTATATTTGGCTTTGTGTCATACCTTGTCCTTTAAACATTGTACCCTACTTTTAGGGTCACATCATGTATGTCAGGGATCACACCCAATATACTCCATCGCATCTGATATATCCTAGATCGTATCCTATAAAAGAGATCGCACCCTGCTTGTTTAGAATCGCATCTCATTTGTAAACTTAGGGTTTTTATCCTTTTGACATGTTTGCTTGTTGTAGACCTTGAATTACTTAGATGATCAAGATTTTACATCTCTATTATAGATAGAATACTGATTTCATCTTTGTACATGTTAAAAACATGCATATTTTGAGGTAGTCACTTTTAGATTCACATATCTAGGTCATGTGCTTATTGTATCTGGACTACTTTCTAATGATGAGAAAACTACAATGATCCAATATGGATTACATTCTTTGATAGGTTTACCTGAGATAGGGGTAAACCAAGGGTTGTTGACTGCTCTTGCCGAGAGATGGCACTCAGAGCACAACACCTTCCATCTGCTGAACGGGGAGATCATAGTGAATCTGGAGGATGTATGGTAGATACTTCAGGTTTTGATTATTGGTCATGAGGTGCACTTTGAGGTGACGTCGGCCGTAGAAATTCGAGAAACTCGCCGATACTTTTAGGATGACACTATTGATCATAGATACCTCTCATGGGACTATATGGTCAATCACTATGATTGATTATCTATGTACTTAGTAGGTCTGATAGGTGGCATCTTGATTCCAGACGGAGGTCAGCATGGATTCATGGTTGGCTGGGTAGACATGTTGGAGTAGATGGTTACCCATAGACAGAGATTTGCATGGGGTAGTTGTATCTTAGCCCATATGTATTGAGAGTTGCACACGATAGTATATCATTATACTCGGAGCATGACTGTTGGTATTTTGATTCTTCAGATCTAGGCCTGGGAGCACATCCCTGTTATGCAGTTGATTGTAGATAGAAAGTGAGTACTGGAGCAGCCTTATGTATACATGTATGCAGGTCTTATTCAGTAGCCCCATCTGTGCAAGGTAGAGTACTAGCAGCAGCTCTTTGATGATATGACTAAGGTTTTTTGGCGACCATATTTAGACTGTGAGGAGTGGACCTCAGATGCATGACATGTACCATTTTTATTTCAAAGCTGGTATCTTATTGGGAGGACCAGATATGTTGTAGAGCAGTTCATTCACACCCGAGTGCTGAGATAGTATGGCTGACGATAGGGTAGGATACATGATATTACTATTTATGCATGGATCTAAGATGAGGCAACATTGTGGGGTGCTCAAATGAGGTAAGAGATAGCACATTAGGAGATTCATGACATGGTTGGAGAAGACTGGGATCTCTACCTTGATGTTGCCAATGCAGGTGTTTTTGATGGATATGTCACAGAGATGTTTTAGTATCTGTTTCCTCTTTTCACATTACGAGAGGAGGTTATTCCTCGCATAGAGGAGCCTTTAGATTATGATCCTGATGATTTTCCTACCAGAGGGAGGGGAGGAGCACAGAAAGATAGGGGTGGAGGCCGGCATGAAGGTAGAGGTGGAGGCCGAGATGGAGGGAGAGATGGGAGATGACCTCCTCCTAATGTGATCACATTTAGGGCGAATAGGTGCAGTGGGTGGCCACACAAAGATTGCTAGTGGGAGTGGGGAGGGTTGGTGTACCGGATTTAGATTTGTTTTAGTTCAGATCGATCCTGGTCCACTACTTACAAGAGAGTAGCAGAGGCAGCAACCATAGAGACAACCAGACAGACCACAAGATAGGGCCTTAAGGCAAGATTCAAACAGGGGATCTGGTAGAGATGGGGATCATCTATCTCACTATGAGCAAGAGAGAGAGTAGCTTAGAGCTCAGATTATAGCCTTAGAGGCGAGAGCTACAACAAAAAAGGCTAGGGCTACAATAGTAGATTCTAAGATCTCAGTAGTGGATGATTTTCTTATTGATAGAGATGCCCAGCTCGAGCGGCTCAGGATAGAGTAAGATATGTAGGCCTGTATAGTGGTTCACTAGGGCTAGAGAACCACGTATTATTATGCAATTTATTATGCACCAGTGCCAGAGGGGCAGAGAGCATCAACATTTTCTTGGTTGGTTCAGTAGTCAGAGGGGGTCATGCGTCCTCCTCCTCCATTTGTACCTCCTCCTCCTCCAGATCAGGGAGAGGGGGGAACCAGAGCTAACTTATATTGTCACATTTTGTATATTTGAGTTCACATTGTATATCTGGATCCTTCTGAGATCCTTTTTTGTATATGACACACATATATGTATATTTGATTCATTCTGTCTCACTGATACTCTTTTTGTAGACTTCTGCCATGTTTTGATTTGTACCATGTTTTGGGATATATATCTGATGTCGTTGATTCTATTCCTAACATGTTATATGAGTTCTATTTTCTTTGATAGATGGATTTTGCACACGTGATGTTATCTTGGCCATATGACGAGTTAGTTTTTAGATGATGACATGATTTTATGCATTTGATTTGATCACTGATATAAATATGTTTCAAATGATACTTATGTGAATATGCAAATGTATGTTTTTGATTTTTTTTTATGCAATGTAGAATGTATGGATTGCGCTTTAGGATGCAAAAGTAAAAAATGCAATACATGGATGCTTTGTTTTTGTATTTTCCTGTTGATTCTTGTTATGAATGCAAAATGTATGCTATGGATGTGCAATGATATTTATATCAGTAATATGGATGGATGTGATTAAATTTGTTTTTAGAAGAAAGATAGAAATCATTTTTGAGCACAAATTTCATTATGTTTTTACTTTTTTCACAAATGCATCATGCAATCTCTAAATGCAGCTATATGCAGACTCTTACGACTTGTCACTGATTAGAAAATTTTGTAACATGTTTATCATCATTAGGTGCTTTGTGGAATGGATACCACCTGATAGTATAACAATCACTAATACCCACTAATATTATGAAAGTATGAATACTATGTTTTATTTGGAATGTCAGAAATAGACTTAGGCATCAAGGCATAGAAGCCAGGATAACAAAATAGTCACCTTCCTTTTAATATATTAGATTCTACCTAAGGAAAGATATTGAACCCACAATGACCTTGAAAATTCATATCCCAGGGTACATTATGCTTCGTATACATTAGTCAGAACCTGAATCAGAAAACAAACAAGGAAATTGCTCCAACCTCACCGTAGTTTACACATAATGAAGATCAAGATATATGCAGCTACCCACCCATAGTGGCAGCTCTTACCATAAACATCTAAGTTAGTTGAAATTTATAGGATCATTTGGAACAATCACCACACCAAGAAAACCAAGAAAATGTTATGCCCCCTGTCCTTGCGACTCTTTGTCTTTTCACAGACATCATGGAGTAACTCGTAACACATAACAACCATCAATTGTGAATCAATCAAATAAAATTCATAATTGTTTAGATGCCCCCAGTGATATATGATACTTATGTGAATATGCATATGTATGTTTTTGAGATTTTTGTATGCAATGTAGAATGTATGGATGCGCTTTAGGATACAAAAGTAAAAATTCAATACATGGATGCTTTGTTTTTTGTATTTTCCTGCTGATTCTTGTTATGAATGCAAATTATATGCTATGGATGTGCAATGATATTTATATCAGTAATATGGATGGATGTGATTAACTTGGTTTTTATAATAAAGATAGAAATGATTTTTGAGAACAAATTTCCTTATGTTTTTACTTCTTTCACAATTGTATCATGCAATCTCTAAATGCAGCTATATCCAGACTCTTAGGACTTGTCACTGATTAGAAATTTTTGTAACTTTTTTATCATCATTGGGCACTTTACAGGATAGATACCACCTGATAGTACAACAATCACTAATACCCATTGATATTATGAAAGTATGAATACTATGCTTTATTTGGAATGGCGGAAATAGACTTAGGCATCAAGGCATAGAAGCCAGGATAACAAAATAGTCACCCTCCTTTTAATATATCAGATTCTGCCTAAGGCAAGATATTGAACCCGCAATGACCTTGAAAATTCATATCCTTGGGTACATTATGCTTCGTATACCTTAGTGAGAACCTAAATTAGAAAACAAACAAGGAAATTTCTCCAACCTCACCATAGTTTACATATAATGAAGATCGAGATATATGCGGCTATCCACCCATAGTGGAAACTCTTACCATAAACATCTAAGTTAGGTGAAATTTATAGGATCATTTGGAACAATCACCACACCAAGAAAACCAAGAAAATGTTATGCCCCATGTCCTTGTGACTCTTTGTCTTTGTGCAGATGTCATGGAGTAACTCAGAAGACATAACAACCATCAATTGTGAATCAATCAAATAAAATTCATAACTTCTTAGATGCCCCCAGTGAAAACAACATGGGTACATAAAAGAGTTGTAATCAAACCAAGATCAAACTATGTTTAGGTAGCATTGAGAAATACTATTTATTCATTTTTTTCAAGTGCAGTATAGATTCATCAATCAAAAGATGGAATTCAAGAAATATGTGTTCCATGTTTGTGTATAAATTTGTTCTTGTTTGTAATCCCATGTAGGTCTTTGGAACATTGTACATGTTTGTGCCACCCTTGCTTTGTGAAAGGGGTAGTTTGGTGTAAGCATCGAGAAGCATTGTGTCATGAGAAAGAAAACATCCTGTGACGACCTAGCAAACACAACCTATCAAACTGGAAAAGATTCCTCTCATGTAGAATGAATTGATCCTAAGATAGAAATGCAGACAAATCCCAAGCGAGGATAAGATAGTCATTTAGGAAATGAAGTCATCACTTTAGCATAGGTGAAATTGTGAAGGCTTAGTACTAGTACTGTATTGATAGATGGAGCATAGAACACAAGTGACACCTAATTGCTAGGTTTTCAACACTTTGCAAGATCTTTTATTTCTTTTTTTGCTACCAAGATGCTTGTTATACTAGGTTGTCATTAAGGCACTTTTCTCTTTTTCAAATTTTTTTTCTATTTTTGCTTTTTCTTGAATGTTTTTGTATGATCAAGGTGCCTATTTGCTAGGTTTTCACCAAGGATACCTTTCTTTAGGAATTTTTCCGCAGTTTTTTTATTTCTTCAGGATTAATTTTGTGAATGTTTTTGGTATTTTTTGAGAACTATCTCACTGTATAGGCTCTGCTAGCCAAATATCAAGCATAGAACTGCTTCAGATGTAGAGTATTGATAGGATTTGGAAGAACATCTCCCTCAGGTGTAGCTAGTTGATAAGGTACAGTCTCAAAAGTGGTAGTGATAACATAAGGTACTAGCCAATTAGGTTCAAATTTTCCTTTCTGCTCTCTGTTAGGCTAGTTTTTAGGATTCTCTTTTAAGACAAGATCCCCCACTTCAAATTTTCGTCGTTTGAACTTCTTGTTGTAGCCTTTGGACATACGTGCTTAGTACACCTTTAGATGGTCAAATGCTTGTTGTCTACACTCATCTAGTAGGTCTAAAGAATTTACCTGATCGATGCGGTACTGCTCATCAGTAACAAGTCCTTGTAAAGATATCTGCAAAGATGGGATTTCAAGCTCAATAGGTAGTACTACTTCAGTGCCATAGAATAGAGAAAATGGCGTGGCTGTAGTTGGTGTTCTTATGCTTGTTCTATAGACCCATAGTGTCAGATTCAGTTGTAGATGCTAGTCTCTACCGGACTTACTTATAGTTCTATGTATAATTTTTAGAATATTGTTTTTTTATGCCTTAGCGTGTCCATTACCTTGAGGATAATAGATTGAGGATCAATGTTGAGTGATATGAAACTATCCACAAAGGTCATCAATGTCTTGATTTTTAAATTGGCTTCCATTGTCTGTTACAATTGAAGAGGGTATCCCATATCTACAAATAATGTAGTTCAGAATGAACATAGCCACTTCTTTGCCTGTGGCTTTGATTAGCAGCACAGCCTCAACCCACTTTATGAAATACTCAGTGGCCGTAATGATGAATTTGTGTCCATTTGAAGAATTGGGATATATTTTCCCAACCAAGTCAAAGGCCCATTGCTGAAATAGCCAATGTGTAATGAAAGGTATAAGTTCTCTAGCAGGAGCATGGATGAGATTTCCATGTGTCTGGAATTTAATACATGTCTTTGAAAATTGAATAGCATCTTTCTCCATGGTAAGCCAGTAATAGCCAACTCTGAGTAGTTTTTTAACTAATGAAAAGCCGCTCGAGTGTGATCCACATACTCCTTAGTGGACTTATTTAAATGTGAGATCGGACTCTTTGAGTTCTAAACACCTAAGAAGTGTACCATCGAGACCTCATTGATATAAGTTATTAGTTATGACGACATAACGCGATGCTTTCCTAATCAGGGCTCTTTTTTCATTTCTTGACAGATTAGGGGAAATGGTTTGGTCAGTGAGGTAAGTAATGATATGAGCATATTGAGATTGGTCTAGGGTGTTTAAAGCACAAATTACTTGATATTCAGGGGTATCAAAGGTAGGATAGGATATTTCTTCCACCAAGAAGTCATAGAAGAATTGATGTTCCTCTAGTTGTAACATGGATGCTAAGGTAGCCATAACATCTACAGCTTTTTATCTTTGATCTTGGTATATGCTGGAATGTGATGAAGACAAAGTACTTCTTTAGGTCATCTACTAGTTGCTTGTAGGGTGTCAATTTCTCATCTTTTGTCTAATACTCTCCATTGATTTGATTTATAATGAGTTGGGAGTCACCATATACATGTAACTCTACAATTTTCCATTCCATAGCAAGCTTAAGACCATTTACCAATGCTTCATATTCAAAAATATTGTTTATGCATGGAAACATCAGTTTATAGGATTTGGGTATTCTGTAGCCTTGAGGAGTTATGAACAACACACCTGCTCCAGAGCCTTGCTATGTGAAAGAACCGTCAAAATACATCTTCCATGGATGTTCACTTAGATGCATGATTGTATCACTAGGGAATTTGATCTGTAAAGGTTCAGTATCTTGAAGCAGTGAATCAGCTAGTTGGTCAGCGAGGAATTGTCCTTTAATAGCTCTCCTATCTACATACTCAATGTCAAATTCACTTAGAATGAGGACCCATTTCTCTAATCGTCCTGCTAATGTTGTTTTTCTTAAAGGTACTTTATAGGATTGATCTTAGAAATAAGCTTGACTGTATGTGAGAGCATGTAGTGTCTCAATTTTTTTGATGCAAAGACGACCGCTAAGAATGCTTTTTCAATAAGGTTGTAATTGAGCTCATAAGCCACTAGTGTTCTACTAATGTAGTAGATAGCTCTTTCTTTCTTTATTTCATCCTCTTGTGCTAATAATACTCCTAAAGATGTACCTATAGCTAAAATTTAGAGGAGTAATGGCTTTCCATGAATGGGAGCCATAAGAATAGGAGTAGCTAGGTACCCTTTTAGTTCTCTGAAGTTGGCGTCATAGTGTTCATCCCACTTGAAGGTGACCCCTTTATGTAGTAACTTTGTAAAGGGTTGTGCCCTTTTGATAAGTTGTGACATAAACCTTCTAATTGATTGAAGTCTTCCTTGTAACGTCCTCATTTGACTGATGTTGTGTGGAGGATTAATTTCTAGAACATCTTTCACTTTTGCAGGATCTACCTCAATTCCTTTTACTGAAACAATAAATCCTAGGAGCTTCCCTGATTGGACTCCAAATGCACATTTCTTAGGATTGAGCCCAAGTTGAAATTTTTCCATTTGATCCAATATCTTTCTTAGGTCATCAATATGAGTAACTCTTTCTTTATATTTAGCCAATGTGTCATCTATGTAGTCCTCCATGTTCTTGTGCATCATGTCATGGAATATGGTAGTCATCACTCGTTGATATGTTGCGCCTACATTCTTTAACCCAAATGTCATGACGTTCCAGCAAAAGGTGCCACATGCACATGTGAATGCAGTTTTCTCTTGATCCTCGAGGGCAATATTTCTTTGATTATAGCCTGAGAATCCATCCATTAATGAATACATCTGGTAGCCTATTGTGAGGTCTATGATCATGTCAATGTTAGGTAGCAGGAAGTCATCCTTTGGACATGCTTTGTTTAAGTCTCTAAATTCCATACATATCCTGATAGATTTATCAGTTTTAGACATGGGGACCACATTAGCCATCCTGCATAGGTAATGACCTTGATAAATCCGGCTTTCAACAATTTCTCTAGCTCTTCTTTTACTAATAATGCAACATGAGGATGTATATTTCTAAGTTTTTGTTTCACGGGCTTGATCCCAGGAGCTATAGATAAATGATGCATGAATAGATTAGGATCTATCCCTAGCATATTGGTATAAGATCATGCAAAGTTGATCTTCTTCTCTTTGAGGAAATCTTTGAACTTTGTTTTCTCTTATTTTGATAAAGATTGTTCAAGGTAGAATATTTGAGGATTTTCAACGGTGCCCAAATTTACTGGCTGTGTCAGTTCTATGAGAATTGAAGACCTTTCTTGAAAGTGTGTGGGGAGGATATCAAGAATCTCATCCTTTGGTGCCTCTGACAGGTTTTCACCATTGGATACGTCATTTATTTTTACTATTTTAGGATCAGATACTGCCATAACATGGTTTTCACCATTAGTCCTCTTTTTCTTTTTTCTTTTTCTATTTTTGACTGAGAAACTTGATATCCTCATGTGACATGTTCTCGCTCCTTGCATTGGTGGAAGAAGGGTAAGGTTCACAAGCATTGAGATAGAAAGCTAGGGTATAGTCATTGGAAAAGTTGAGGATAGGGGTAGGATCTATTTCAGTCCAATAAATCAGGTCTGGAAGTATCAATGATAGGGAGTCAGACTCTGGGAAGGAAAACATCACGTTAGGATCATGACTATTAACTGACAAGAAATGGTTTGTTAAGTTAATTTCTTCAATATTTAGATCAATAAGAGTTAGATCGTCATAAAAAGGGTCATTGTTAGTTATATGTGGATTACCCAACTCTAGTGACTCATTAGTAGAACTCTCATCATCATCTCTCTATAAAAGGAGTCTTCTTTCTTGTAGCCTTAGAACTTCTTCAAGACTTAGGAAAGCAACAGTCTCTCCATCAATGACTAGGAGAACGAACTCTTCCTCTACTTCAGGAGTATCAGTGTCATTAGGAGTAGTGTTATATTGTTCATGAGGAGCCGAGGGAGATGCAAACATATGAATCCTATCTATTTCAATATATTCTATGGTGATATATAGCTCATCCCATTCATAAGCATGAGAGTCAGTGACCTCATCATCATATATGTTTAAGTATTCAGCAATGGTTATTTGATGTACCCAGTTAGCTACCTGTGGATCAAAGTGTGGTAGATCAAGGCCATGTGAAACTGTGACCAATTGCCCCCAGTTATGATGTAAATCTTGTCATCACGGTGTGCTTGATGTAGATGTTTCTATCAATGGTATCTCTGAATCATCTGTGGTTGAGTCTCCTACCACTTGAATGGGAAGCTGTGCTAACAAAGGAGTGTGAAGATCTTGTGGTACCTCAAAGTTGGGTACATAGTGTTCTCCTTGATAGTTGGGATTCTCTGTGCCAACATGTAATAACCTTTCATAGGACCACTGCTCTAGTTCATCTATTTCATCACTTTATTTTTTAGAAATTGGACTATCCTTTGAAGTAGGTTTTCTAGTATTAGCATTAAAACCTAGCCCTATTTTGTCTCTGGTATTCCGAAACTCCATGGGTATAGGCTCAATAAGCCCTCATCCTATATCATTTAGAGGTCCCTTTCCTTTGTATCCCATCTGCTTGAGGAAATCATATCCCTTTCCATAATGTTCTAGGGATATGTCCACATGTTTAACATCAGCTTCCACTGGTTCCCCTTTGTAAAGCCAGTCCAAGACTGCGTAGTCTTTAGTGTTATCTAAAGAAGATGTGGATTCCTTTATCATGCCAGTTGCTTTGTGTACTTCTAGCTCCTTGGATGTAGTAGGTGTGAAAGACAAGGAGGGTCTTCCATAGGATCGTGGTAATATCGGTAATTCTATTAGTGAAGAAGTCAAGTCCAGTTTGTACTCTCCCATTCCTATTTCTTCAAGTTTTAAGATTTTTCCAAAGCTTTTCATAACCATTTCCTCGGTATTCTTAGGAGAAACCTCATCCATAGACTCTTTGTTATGCAGAATCATACTACCTTCTTTGATATTGTTACAAGTATAGTTAGCATCGGCAGGGATCATCACTTCAACCCCATTATGTGGGAAATTCATACACTAGTGGTAAGTGGATGGCACAACTTGCATTTCATGAATCCATGGTCTTCCCAATAGGATATTGTAGGCCAGGGGTAGATCAAGAACTTGACATGTGATGCTCCTTTCAATTGGTCCAACTCTGATAGGCATAACAATAAGTCTTTTAGAGGATCTTTCTTCCTCGTCATAAGCTTTGATGGTTATCTTGATTCTGGAATCAATTGTTTGTTCTGAGAGACCTAGTCTTTTGATTAGATCAAGTGTATAGATATTTAATCCTTCACCTCCATCTATAAACACACATCTAACATGAGATTTATGAAGGACTTCAATATGGAGGGGTTGATTATGTGGATGTTTCAATGACTTATCATCTTCTTCAAAAAAGGAAAGGTAATGTGGTGCTGAGATGTGATTGACCATCACTTGGAATTTGTCTATATTGATATCCTTTGGGACATTAGCAAAATATAGAGCTTGTTCTAGGATTTCCCTATGTACTATGGATATCTTGAGCAACTCAAAAATGTAAATTTTGGTAGAGGTTCGTTGCAATTGATCTACCAAGTCATATTTTGCTCTAGGAATAGTAACCACATGTTTTGCTGCTGGTTTGGGGATAGTAATCGTGGGAACCTTGGGTGTTGATGCTAGTTTTGGGGGTCCTTTGATTGTGACCTATGCTTGGCTTCGTGTTACGACATTTTAGTGGAATGAAACACCTTTGATTGTGACCACATTAATTGACTTTTTCTTAATGTCTAGCATATTTATCACATTGTGATTATTGGAATAGGTGTAATTCACTTCATTACTCTTCTCTTTAGATGTTTCTCCTTTGTCATAATTAGGACATGGTTTATTGAATGTCGTATGATCATCATTGGTAGTATATCCATCCACTTTGATTTTACTGCCTTTGATGAGGTCTTGAATGACATGTTTAAGATTAAGGAAATTATTAGTGTTGTGTCCTTTGTTTTTGTGGAAGACACAATAGGAATTATCATCCCACCATCTTGGTTTAACCGCTAGTTCCCATGGTTTGGAATCAGGGATTGTGAGAACTTTGTTATCCAATAGCATTTTCAAAATGATCTCAAGGGGTTCTCCGAAAGGAGTAAATGTTCTTTGAGGTTTTGAAGTCCATGTTCATCCCTTTCTATTATCATCATTTACTTTAGGTATGGGGGTTGTGATCTTGGTATCTTTTCTTGCCTGCATGCTATTAGTTAGATTGAACACCTCAAGTTTAGGGCTAATGTTAGAGGCATCAACTACTTTTTCATTAACAATATTCTTGTTTTGCTTCCACCATTTAGGCTTGGATTTGGATTTGTTGGTTTTGTTTTCATTTTGAAGGGTGATCTCCCCCCTTTTGACCATGACTTCCTCGATATGGAAGGAATTCTTAATCATTCTGTCAAATCTTGGTGATTCTTGCATTTGTAATGTGTAGTTCAATTTAGGCACCAGGTTATTAATGAAGATTTCCATCTTCTCAGATTCAGAAATGGCCCTTGAATATCATGCAAAGATCTTCCTCCATCTTTGTAGGAAGTGGGTAAATGATTCACCAGTTTTCTATTTAGTATTACATAGATCCATCATGGCTACATCATATTGTATGTTATAGGAGTAATGCTAGATAAAGCATTGAACTAGTTCCTCAAATGTTTTGACCTTAGGGTTCAGCTTTAAGAAGCACTCCATGGCATTACCTCCTATACTTCCTGGGAATAGTTGCATGAGGTATGTAGGTTCGTGCATGTATTCTATGCTTAGAGCATAGAATTCCCCTACATGATTCTTTAGGCCAGTTTCTCCTGTGTACTTTTCATACTTCGGTCTTGCTATATTAGGAGTAAATGGGACCATAGTAATACTTTTATCAAAGGGGAAAGGAGAAATGGAGTCCAAAGAGTATGGTGATTTTGGTTTAGTCTTCTCTTGTTTGAGATTTGTAAGCTTTGTTTGCATCAATGTTAGCTATTTGGCAAGAATAGATATGGGTGTTGGTACCTCCTTTTCTTTAATTTGTTCCACATCGTAATCCTTAGGTAATTTGACACCCGTGGTTGCTATATGGAGGAAGTATTTCTCTTTATCCTTGTCAATCATCTTTTCCATTATTTTATGGAACCTCTTGCTCTATTTGAGTTTTTCATATTCTTCTTCAGTGATTGTGTTCTCACTGCTGGAATCAAATGAAGGACGGTGGAACGTGGGTTCTTCTTCCTCATTAGTATCTTCAGGCTTTTGGTGTTTTCCATTGTTATATTCTTCAAAAGCTTAACTCCATCTGCGAGTGTTGCTATCCATTTGTGGAGAGTCTAGATTGAGTACGAAAATACGAGATGTTTCCCCTTGAAAGTGTGGTGTTTTAGGAGGCACTTTCGATCCTTTAGACGTGTACTTGTTGTGTCTTGTGTTAACCATAAAGTTTTGTATCAAATTTTGTCAATGTTTCCCAAGAGTGTTAGGTAGTATCTTGAATCATTCAAGTGAGTGTGTCGAGGTGGAAGTATCATTTGAGTGTTGGTGGAAGTAAATGATTCCAGCATTAGAGGGTTATAATTCCCTGATAATGAGCTAGGAATAAAGTTTTTGTAAGAAGCGGATAGACTACATGTATTGAGACAGATTGTAAGAAATTGACAGGACATGCAAGGTAGACATCTGAAAAAGTTTTCTGATACAACTATAGGGAGACTAGAAAAGACAATAGGGACAGACTAAAGAGCCAAAAGGGTATCTAAATCAACTAATACTTTCTAAGAAATACTTCTGCAAGTACCCACTATCATAGATGCAAGCCCCCAAATGTGAGCCTCTGATGACACCAGATGTGAACCTAAACCCTAAATGTGACTATGTGTTGACCAAATGCAAGTCAAGATACCAGATGCGATCCTAAATACCAGATGTGATATATGATATATATGATGTGATTTTTTGATGTTTTTGTCAGAATTTACCAATTTTGAAATTCGCATTTTGGAAGTGCGTGAATTTCATCTAATCTATGATCACATTTGGGGACTTACCAATGAGTGAAAAATACATGTATCCAGAGATTTGAATATTATTTCTTGTTTGAAGGAGTTTATATTTTTTGTATTTTTCAGACACATCAAGCAAACATTGCATTGTTAAAGGAACATACACACTTTTTGCCCTATTTTCTAGGTGGGGGATGAAAATCCTTGCTTGTTGACTTAGGTACACACTCAAATGCTAATCAAAATACAACCATCACCAAGCACACGATGGCTCCAGTCATGATGTTGTATTAGCTAACTCCAAACGCAAGTGAGGACACGGTATGATGAGTGTCTTGGGGAAATTACTTTTTTCCTTTCACAAATATTATAACCCTTTTGAGGGTGAATCAGGAATTATTTTAGTTGAAATTATTATAAATTATTGGGCAATCCATTCAAAAACTGTCCCCCATAGAATTGCGCAAGGAAAAATTGAGGCGTATAGCCCTATTAGTACATGAATATATGTAGTCTTGCAAGAAAGATTCAAGTGGCTCCACTCTACATATACCCAAGCATGTTCAAGGAATATGTCAAAATTCCATGAACAAAACCATCTCCATCTTCCGAGGCTTTGGCCTACAAGGAAGCAATTATTTATAGTGAGTTGGAAGGGTTGGCGTAAAACTTATTCTCACTTGGGTTGTTCCTGGGATTTTTTTCCTCAACCGGTAGGCCCTCTAATTTTAAATATGCATAAAAAGGATTGGTGAGCTTTGGATTTATGGATTTTTGATTCTTCCGAAGAAGAAGAGCATACTATCCTAATCTAAGACATTTTCTCCCAAAACAAAATCAAGCAAGCAATTCATTCGCCCAAGCAATGTTGTGCTTGATTTTAAGATGTTCCTCATTGATGGAAAACATAATCCCTTGAAGAGAAAGTTTGTTTGTTCATTTAACCACAATATTTAATGAGTTGCTTGTTCAATTTTTGTTTCCCAAAAGAAGTTATACAATGTAGTTGTTCAATTACCCCACAATATTAAGTGCTTTGTTTTTGTTTAATTACCGATCCAAAAGAAATTATATGATGTGATTTCTTGTTCAGTTAACTCTAAATTCCTTTCGACCCATAAACTGATGTGTGAGTTTTTGATTTTCCTTAAAAGGAAAAGAGCATAGTCCTCTAGTCAGTTTAGTGATGGATTGGAAAATGTTCCTTAGTTTTTAAAGAAAGAAAATAGAGGTCAAGACGGGGGTTTGGAAACTTGAAAAACCAATTTAGTATTCTTCATTCGATTCTCATGAATAATCCTTTGATGGAAACCTGTAAAACACTAGTTAATCTGTCAAAAGATCAAAAACATAACTGGTTAAGATGTTAGGGTTAGGAAAATGAAGTATGCAAAAAATCTAACCAGACGCGAGCCTAAAATAACTAGATATGAGATAGTATACCGTATGCAAACTTTCTTACCAGATGCGACAACATGCTCCCCAAATATGATCCTAAACTGAAAATAATCTGGGAAATCCCAGATGCGAGCCTAATTTTCTACGGTGTAAGGGCGTATCGTGGATGCGATCACAAATGACCAAAAATGACCCTGTAATAGAATCTTGTGCATGCCAATTAGTGAAAAATAGATTCAAAATGAGGCCAAGTTGGAAATCGAGCCCCACGGTCGGTGCCAAAAATATGTGTGTATATTTGTGCAACTGTTACCTGTGACACAACACTTCAATAGATCTTTGGATTAGCTAAAAATGGGTTGGATGAACATATAAAACCACTAATATCAACCTATTTTTTTCTAACTAAGAAGAGTGTGATTAATAACATAATATCCTTTGGATTATGCTACTATCAGTGACATATACAACTTAGCATGAAAGATTTGAATTAAAACAAGCTATTTAATCATTAAACAATGCAATCTAGCTCTAAAAATGGACATTATAGCAATGCATGGTAATGAAACTATGAGATAAAAATGAAGCTATCTAAATCCTAACAGCATAACAATGTATTTTCTAATATAAGATGAAATCTTATTTTCTCTCAAAAATGTCTTATATTTATAGAAGAATGAAGAGAGAGAGAGGGGGGACAAGGTGCATTAATGGAGTTGAAGAACTCATTAATGATGTGTAAGAGCAATAAATGCAAAAGGCATTCAATAGGCATGGTGGAAACATGGGCTTATAGAATCTTAATTAATAAGGCATTAATGAAAGCCTTAAAGAAGCATGGGAAGGGTGTAAGAGAGTGGTTTGAGAAAGTGGACTTATGGAAGGAATCTTGAGATTCCTTGACTTTCTCAAGTGGGTGGAGTCGTTAATCATTCCTTAATGGAATGTGACAACATTAGGAGGTGGGTTAGGATATAATTAAGATTAGAATTAGATTAGCATGGGGGGAATAGGTTGGGATGGGTTAGAACCCAAGGTAGAAGTGGTTGAGCTGGGTTAGGTTGGGGTTTAGAGGAATATAAATGAAATGAATTAAACTTATTTAATTCATTCAAAAATAGGATATTAATTATTTAAACAATTAATTGCTTTTTAATAATCAATAGGACTATACCCAATTTAAATTAAATTAATTAGGCTAGGGGAATGTGCTCATTTGCAAGTGAGAAATTGATTTTAGGGGTTTATTTAATTCCTTTATAATTAAATACTATAGCCATATTTGAATTTGATTTGATTTAATTAGTTTGAATTTATTTGAATTGTATGGCTATAATAGTTAATATAATTCAGTGATAAAATTAACCAAGGACATTAAATTTGATTTAAAATAAATTATGCCAAAGTAACATTGTCATGACATAATTGGGGGTATGATCATGCATTTAGGGAAAATGAGGTTTATAGTCAGAACAGACCAAATCCAGGTGATTATAGGGTGAACAAGAGAAGAGGAAAGATGCTAAAGAAAATCTAAAGAAGAAGAAAGTCTTCATTTTCATCCTGATCAACAAGCTGAGGAAAGATATAGATTATGCAGACATGATAAACATTGGGACAAACATTGAAGAGCAGAACAAGTGTGGAGCAAAGGTATATTTGATTATATTGATCAGTGAAGCAATGGACCTACAATAGATCTAAAAATCTTTAATTGAGTTGTATGTATGAACAAATCATTAGTGTTTTAGTTTAACCATTGAAGCATATAAACCTCTTAACCAAGTAGGACTTAAAAGTCTTTTACAATTGAGATACATCCCAAGGAGTATCAAAAATTTTTATCACAAAAGTAGCATTGGATATGCCCAATACCTATTGACAAGCCAAGAGAGTTTGATCAAGGATGGTAGCATTAGATGCCCAATACTAGTTGACAAACTATTTCTAAATCCTCTAATAACGTCACATCTAATAGTGTGTTTGTAACCTTTAACAGGGTTGGCTCTTAACAGGGCTCACTTCAGAAGAGTGAAAATTTAGGGTACCGCTCCCAGTGGTTTTTCCCTTAACATGGTTTCCATGCTAAAATCCTTGTGTTATGTGTTTATGGTTTATTACTGTACTATTTTACATTTTACATATGCATTTCTTGATTGATCGGTATGCTCTGCATATTTACTATGTTTCAGTAAATAGTTATCTTCTTATCGGTAATCATAAAAAAAGGAGATTAACAAAGCAATCTGACAAGTAGAAGATATATATAAGTATTTCAAGGTATTCATCTTATAGGACATAATATAACCAGAGGCATAATCTGTGGTCATAAGTTTTAAGGGTTGATTTAAGGATTAAAATTTGAGGCCACTGATTTACCCCCCTCTCAGTTATTACTAACACTATGTTTGAAGATCTTATATATTTGGATCCTTTATGAAAATAGAAATCCATAATGCTTGATCCTCATATGTACATATTTGGATCCCTTAAGGAAATACAAATCCAGAATACCTAATCCCTACATTTGCATCCTTTGATCCCCTAAGGACACACAAATTCCTATGCCCCAATCACATTTTTCAGATTCTCCTTTAGGAGACACAAATCATAAGGATTAACCCTTGATCAGTTGATTAGCATGGCACACAAACCTGCTAGACTATCAATGCCATATTTTGCAGCATGCCTTTTTGTGTGATTCATAGCATGACAATCATTCTTACTGGGCTAAGGCAATCAAATTCCCTTTTCATTTTTTAGGCAATATCTCTCTTGAATTATTATTTGATTTGATGATGACTAAAGTCACTTTTGGTTTTGATGTTTCCTTGTCTCCTTATCTTTGATGAGATTATCTCATGCACATGATCTACTTTACCGTGAGTATGAGTTTGGCTCATACTCTCCCTAAACTAACGGATAAATGTACAATCTTAAAAGTTAGTACCTATTAATTTGGAAGATCAAACACCTTTTTAGGCTCCATTTTAGTGCTCTCCTAGAACATGGATGCATTTATGCTTGATTTTCTACTCTATCCTCATTTTTTTGTATCTAGAGAGCTGATGTGACCTAAATAGTGTATCTCTTTCTAATATAAAGAAAAATATAGCTTACCATAAAATTTCATGTCTCTTAGATGTTGTAAGACTATGTGTAAGTGTTCGCCATGCTCCTCCATATTATTAGATTAAATTGGTATGTCATCAATTAATTGTTTTCACAAATTTATCTAGATAGTCCTTGAAAACATTGTTCATCATATTCATAAAAGTTGCAAGAGCGTTCTTTTAGCCAAATGGTAGGATAAAAAATAGATAATGCCCATACCATGTCCTTAATTTAGTTTTATATATATCCTCTTCCTTTATCTAGAGTTGATGATATCCAAATCTTAGATCAATCTTTAATAACATAGTTTCTCCCTTCATTTATTCAAACAGTTCATCTACTGAAGGGTGAGGGTATCTATTTTAAATGGTTACCTTATTAAGAATCCTATAATCAATGCACAATCATAAGGTAGCATTTTTCTTCTTTACAAAGATCACTAGGGCTCCCTATGGTGATACACAATGTCATATGAAAAATTTATCAAATAGTACATGTAACTATACCTTAAGTTCATACATCTATGTGGTAGTCATTCTGTTTATAGCCCTATATTGTGGCTCAATTAGAGGCATCAAATCAATTGACAAATCAAACTCCCTCTTTAGAGGTAATCCACATAATTCCTCTGAGAAAACATCATGAAACTCTTTCAATATAGGATAATCATCCAAATAGGGAGGAATGTTATCTAGATCCTTAACATGTTCTACATACAATATACACCCCTTCCTTTTCACCTTCTTCAGCTACATAGCAAAAATCTATCTCAGCTTAATGGGTCTTTGCACACCCCTTACCACTATAGGTTTTCTTGCTTCATCAAGGCATTCAAATTATTTTTCTCTACAGTTAACAATTTTCTTATACTCAATTAACTACTTGATGCCAAAGTTACATCATAGGAACCCAACATAGCTATATATAGGTTTACTTGCATTGGAAAGCTTGGAAGTTCCAACTCACTACAAGCTAAACACTGGTCTACCATATGCTCAACCCTATTTCCATATTTCACAATCGAAGGTTCAGATATATACCCTTCTTTAACAAGTTAGCTAGATACAACTCTAGGATCTACAAAGCATTCAACAACTCCAGTATCTATTAAAATAGAAACATTATAACAAAAAAGTTTACTAGTCAATTGAATATGGGTAGCTTGGAAATCAACTTGCCTATGGTCAACAACTCCATGAATATGGTGGTGAGCCTATACCTGTGGACCTTTTCCATTCTTAAGGAATGAATGTTGAGGACATCTACTAGCATAGTGGTGACCCCTACATAATAAATAATCATCTTAGGTTCCCTTTCTATCCTCAAGTTTGTTCCTTCTATTATCATTTTGATTATTATTATCTCTATTATTATTGTCCCTATTATTACCCTTGTTTTGGTTATGAGTGTTCCTGTTGGAATTCCTACTAGAATTCCCATTCTATTTTCCTCTCACATTTTAAATCTATTGATGTCCACAACTATTCTATTTACCATCCCATAATTTAATTTTATTGAGCCCTTGAGATGTGTTGGGTCTTTGGTTCCTATTCATCATGGGAATTTAATAAACTATTTTCCTATCTGTTGGCCTTTCTATAACCAAGATCCATATTCTCAAGGTCATACATGTCAACATTTATCCCCACTTTAGAATGCAGTCCCATAATGAACTTATGAAATTTAAATTGCTCATCCTGCTGGTATTGGGGAAAATATTTTAGTAAGTAGAAAAACTTGTCATGACACTTGGTAACTATCAAGACACTCTAAATAAAATTCTAGAACTCATCCTTCTCCATGTCGAAGTACAAATCAGGTAGCAACCTCTTTTGGAAGAGCTATAAGAAAGCATCCCAAGTGATTTCTCCTGGTTGTAACCTTTTTTCTGCCATTTCGTTATCCTATAATCTGGCAACTTTTTGAGTTGGTTGAAAAGCACCCAACATTTCCCTAGATTCACCTAAAATATTTAATATTTGAAAATATTTCTCCATCAAAATAATCCATGTGTCTTACCACTAAAAGTATGAGGAGTTACCTTTTTTAGGTCCTTTCTGAGCTCATCAGCTATCCTGCCCCTGTTATTAGCTACATTTGTAGCCTTATGGTCACTCTCCCTCTTCTATTGTTCAACAATCCTCCTATTCTTCTCTAATTTCCTCTGAGCCTCTATTCTATGATATTATTCCCTCTTCCTCTAATATTCATCATGAGGATTCTCATTTTGCATACCCCTCGAAGAATTGATGACATGTAACTGATTGGATGTTTGAAGATGTTAAGTTGATCACCGAAATGTAGACGGATAATGCAAGACATTAAATCAATTAATGTATTGTATTTTAATTGATGTCAACTTGATATAATCTAATCTATTATAATAAAATTAACAAAGACTTCAGAGAATTAGAGAGATAAAGATTATGCTTTCAGTAATGCATAAAAGACAAGCACTCACTATATGACTTCAAACACTGACGATCAGTGGAACCCGATGGACAAAGATAACTGAAAGTCAAGTCACAGTGATTCTTGAGCAATAACACCAATGACAATTACTGATGAGCACAATCAAAAGCATAAATGACAACAAAAAGCATAGTGTAAACTGACAGAGAAGCCTGAGGAGAACTGGAGTGTTGACCGAAGCTATCAAAGAGTTAGAACACCAAAAATAACTGAAGTTCAGAAATGAAAAAATATCTAGCTGGAAGAGCTAAATATAGAATTAACTAGTAGTTGTCATTGTTTTCATCGAAAATGCAAGCCAGAGACAAGTAAAGGATTTAAAGTTGTTTTGTCCAGTTGGCAAGATCTTTGCGAGATAAAAAAAGAGTTTTTCTTTAAAACTATTTGGCTAAGATTGTGGATCACACCAAGGTCAAGACAATAAAGAACCTAATAATGGTGATATCATGTCTATTTAAGAGACAAACTTTATTCATTACAGATCAAGGGGAGTGACTGAAAAAGAGGATGCTGAAGAGAAATTGATGAAGAGAAACTTTATACAGTCCTAATCAATCAAGATGAGGAAAGAGCTAAAGTTTTATGTGGAAATCAAGCAAGAGAGAACAACATCACTGAGCAGAACTAAAGTGGAGAAAACGTATTAACAGAGATATATTGATTAGATTAGTTTTATGAGATTACAATAGATCTGAAAATTTGCAAGTATAAGTTGTATATGTGAACAGATCATACTATTTCAGTTCAACCATTGATACATAAAGTCTCTTAACCAAGCGAGATTTAAAGATCCTTTCTATATCGAGATACATCCCAAGGAGTTTCAAAAATTTTGATCATGAAGATAACATGAGATGCCAAATACCTATTGACAGAAAAGTGAGTGTTTGATCAAGGAAGGTAGCATAGAGATGCCCGATATAAAGTGACAGACTAAAGTTTTAAATCTTCTAACAAGGTCACACCTAACAGTGTGTTTGTAACCTTTAGTAGGGTTGTCTCTTCACGGAGCTCACTTCAGAAGAGTGAACATTTTTGGTTACCGGTCCCAAGTAGTTTTTCCCTTAACAAGGTTTCCACCTTAAAAATCCATGTGTCACCGCGTTAATTAGTCATTACTTTAGTGTTTTGCAATACACATAGCTTATCTGGATTGATCAGTATAATCTAGATAGTTTAATGTCTTTCAATAAATTAACAGATTGCTATTTAGTAAACATAGAGTAAGAGGTTTAACAAAGCATTTCAAGAAGTAGTAATTTGATAAAGGTATTTGAAGGCATTCATCTTATAGGACTAAAGATAACTAGAGGCTTAATATTGTGGTACTAAGTTTTTGGGTTGATTATTGGAATATTTTTGAGGCCACTAATTCACCCCCCCCCCTCTCAGTTATATCTAAACATTGGTATATTCAAAGGTTGTGTGCTTAGAAAGGGATTTTAATTGCTCAAGCAAAAGATCACAAGATGAATGGAAGAGATGTGCCCAAGTTGAATAAAGACAATTTTGCATCATGGAAAAGTAGAATAAGACTCCACCTATCATGTATTAGAAATGATATTGTTCAATAATTAGATACTAAATATGTGTTGCCTAAAGGACCTCACACTCTTGAGAAATTAAGAGTTTAACATGACCCTAATTGCATGATGATAGAACATGCATCATCACTCTCCAATGTTGAGTTTGAATATGTCAAAACCTGCACCTTTGCAAAGAAAATGTGCCTGATGCATTGAAGCTGGTAGATGGAGGAGATGCTAATTTACTAAGAGCACAGGAAAAAAGCCTAAGAGGGATGTTTGATGACCTAAGGATGAAAAAATGAGAAAATATCACTTAGTATAGCTGAAAAATCAAATAGGTAGTCAATGCTATCTAGGGAGTTGGAGGAGTACTTGAAGAGGAGATAGTGGTAAGTAAAATCTTAATAACCTTACTGCATGTATATGCTATTAGAGTTTCTTCTATTTGAGAAATGAGAGCAGTTACAAACAATATAGTTACTCTAGATAGTCTAATTGGAAGACTAATTTAATTTGAGATCAATAACTTTGATAATAGTGTCTTACCATCTGTAGATTCTACATTTAAATCTTCTTTAAAAATAAGTAATTAAAGTCATAGACATGCTATTAGAAATGATAGTGAAACTGATAATGAAGATCAAAGAATTGATGAGATTGAAGCACTAATGGAAAGAAGATTATAAAGATGCAAAGGTATATACAAAGCTAAATTACCACTTGTATGTGGGTATGTGCAGTATCATGGTATGCCAAACATGTCCTTAAGTGGCAATGAAAATTAAGAAAAATAGGGTTAGGCAACTTCACATAAAAATTTAAACATATTATAAATCTTATATCAAAAAAATTTAAGAAGATGATCTTTATAAAATTGAATTTATTTTCTAAGGTACTAGCCATTTTTTGAAAAAAAAATATTCTATATGGAAAAAATTTCAAATTTCAATGCAGTAGTATGAAAATTTTAGGAAAAAGAGAGGAAGTGGGTGTATGTCTAACCACCTTAAAAAATATCAAATGATAATAATTTTTTAAAATATTATAGATATAAGTAGTAGACTCATGTCAGAGTGTGAAACATTTTTTCTTGCAATTTTTTTCCAATTAAATAATTAATTATGATTTTTCTACTAGAAATTTTCTGGAATATACAAAATCTCGTGTCTGGCCACCTTAACTTAGTCTAAACTTCATCAAATTGAGATCTTTAAATTTTTTTGTTATAGCAGGTAAATCATAGAATGTGACTCAAGTTTTGTATTTCAAAAATGTTATATCATTTGAAAGTTATAGTTATTTTTTAATCAGTCGATCAACTAGGACTAAAAAAGATAAGAAGTAGGTGTATGTCTAACCACCTTAAACACAATCAAATGATAATATTTTTTTAATAGATTCTAGATATAAGTAGTAGACTCGTGTCTAGATGTAACACTTTTTTTTTGGCAATTTTATTCCAATTAAATAATTAATTAAGATTTTTCTTCTAAAATTTTTCCAAAATATAAAATCTCTCGTGTCTGACCACCTTAACTTAGTCTAAAATTCATCAAATTGAATTTTTTTTTTTATTGTGGTAGGTGAAGCATAGAATGTGACATATATTGGAGATTTAAAAAATATTATATCATTTGAGAGTTATAGTTGTTTTTCAAGAAGTTTACCAATCAAGACTTCTTTTCACATCGCCACTTTTTGTCATACTATGATCCTACACATACTCATGTTTCAATTGTAAAGAGGTTGGACACTTTTTTTCAAGATGTCCAAATAGAAGAAAAGATGAGAGAAGTAATGGCAGATCATATGAGAATAAGTTTGATAGAGGTGATAATGGAGATTACCGAAGCAACCGACAATTTGACAAGAGAGATACCCAAGACTATAAGGACAAAGGGAAGAAAGCTTGTTACCTAGCTAAGAAAAAAGCTGATGTCACTAACACCAAAATAGAAGAAGACATCGAGATGGTATTTGTAGCCATGAAGGATGATTCAGATGAAGATGAAGAAATATATGTAGAAACTGAAATCATATCTAAAGTTAGTAAAAATGATGTCTGGATCATAGATAGTGGTTACACTCACCATATGATAGGTGAAAAACAAAATTTTGAGAATTTTGAATACTATAATGGTGGTTTAGTAAGAATGGGTAATGATACACCTTGTCCAGTTGAAGGTAAAGGAACTATAATTTTTAATAACCTCATCAAATGTGAAAATGCTTACTGGGTAAAAGGACTGAATTATAATTTGTTAAGTGTTTCATAGCTGAACAATTCAGGTCACGTGGTAGCATTTGAAAATGAGAAGGCAAAGATCTTCAATTAATTAGGAAGATTGATTGGTACCGGTGAGTAGGCAAAATGTAACATTTTCTATCTTGATAATATTAACACCACTTGTTGGATGGCTAGAAACAAAGACATATGGTTGTGGCACAAAAGATTGTGTCATGTGAACTTTGACAACATGATAAAGGTAAGAAAAAAAAGGAATGTTAGAGGCTTATCGAGCATGACTAAGCCCGAGCATATCATGTGTAAGAATTGTCAAAAAGGTAAGATGACAAAGTCTAGTTTCAAGAGTAAAACCCATACATCTAATGCAATTCTAGAATTAGTCCATACAAATCTATGTGGACCCGTGAGGACAAAGAGTTACTATAGAGATAGGTATTTTGTTCTCTTTGTTGATGATTATTCTAGAATAATTACAGTAATATTTTTAAAAGATAAATCAGAAGCATTCAAGATGTTTAAATGGTACAAGGCTATGGTAGAAAAAAAAAAGTGAAAAGAAATTGAAATGCTTAAGGTTAGATAGAGGAGGGGAATTTACTTCAGATGAATTCACTAACTATTGCAATGATCATGGAATTAAAAGATAGGTTTCTATAGCAAGGACACCACAACAAAATAGAATTTGTTGAGACGAGAAACAAATCAATTTTTGACTGTGCAAGAACATTGATGATTGCAAAAAGCCTCACTCAAACTTTCTGGAGGGAAGTTGTCAGTACTTTTGTCTACATATTAAACAAAGTACAATTCAAGGACACAAAGAAGACACCATATGAGCTTTGGTATGGTTATACACCCAATGTAAGTTACTTCAAAATCATTGGTAGTCAATGTTATATTTTAAAGGATGATAGAAATGGAAAACTTGACTGAAAAAGTGATGAAGGTATCTTCCTAGGGTATTCAACCAAAAGAAAGGCTTATAAATGTCTTAACAAGTCATCTACTAAAAATCACTGAAAGTGCAAATGTCAAAATAGATGAATTTGCAGCAAAGAATGATAAGGAAAGAAAAAAGGAACCAGAGGACTACAACAAGTTTGTTTATATAGAACTTGACACTCTACGTAAGCAATAGCCTATCACTCCTGAGAAATAGATCATTGCACTGGAGCATCAGGCTGCAATTACCGAAAATCAGGAAAATCCTCAAGATGAAGTTCTGAGGGATGGAGATCAGAATGAAGGTCAAGAAGCTAATCAAAATGAACACAAAGCTGAACCAAAACTTACCAAGTATGTCAAAAGACATCATCCACAGAATCAAATCATATGAGACAAGAAGGCTAGAACAATGAACAAGAAGTAAGTCACTGAACACAAGATGTTTAGTTTTTTATTTTGAGCTTAAATCTGTTAACAATGCACTTGAGAATGAAGAATGGGTTAGTGCTATGAATGAAGAAATAGAATAGATTGAGAAGAACAATACATGGACAATAGTACTAAGATCACATGACAAGAATGTCAATGGTACCAAATGGATATTCAAAAATAAGCTGAATGAGAATGGATAAGTCACTAGAAACAAAGCAAGATTAGTATGCAAGGGATATGCACAAGAAGAAGGTATTGATTATGGTGAAACCTTTGTGCCCATTGCTAGACTAGAAGGAGTTAGAATATTATTTTCTTATGTTGCATTCAAAGGATTCAAGGTATACCATATGGATGTCAAATAAGCATTCCTTAAGGGAATACTTGAAGAAGAGGTATACATTGAACAACCAGAAGGGTTTGTTGATCCAGATAAGAGAAATATTGTATGTAGACTACATAAAGCCTTGTATAAATTGAAATAAGCACCTAGAGCATGATATGCAAGACTTCACTCATATCTCATTAGCATAAAATTTGTTAGAACAAGTGAAAATAGCAATCTATACTTAAAAGAAGATACCGATGGTAATATTCTGATTGCTGACATTTTTGTTGATGATATCAGTTTGGAAAGAAATAAATTATTATACAAATCCTTTACTAATGAAATGTGCAAGGAATTTGAAATGTATATGTTTGGAGAGATCAAATTCTTTCTTGGTCTATAGATTCTTCAACAAGATGTAGGCATTTATATCACTCAGTCCAAATACATCAAGGAAGTGCTTGAGATATTCAAGATGGAAGATTCCAAACCAGTTGGAACACCTATTGCTACTGGATGTAAGCTGACAAAAAAAGACAAATCTAATGAGGTAAACCAAACCTTGTATAGATCTATGATTGACAAACTAATGTATGTTGTTCCTATAAGACTAGATATAGCACATGCAGTAGGGATAGTTGCAAGATTCTCTACTATTACCAAAGAATCACATATGACTACTGACAAGATAATTCTGAGATATCTAAAGAACACCGAGGACTATGGCTTATGATATAAGAGAGCAGGAAAATTTGAGCTACAATTCTATACATATGCTGATTGGGCTGGAAACATTGATGACCAAAAAAGAACAACTGGAGTAGTATTCCTCATGGGTGACAGACTTCTCACATGGATAAGCAAGAAGCAAGGATGCATCTCTAAGTCTACTACAGAAGCAGAATATGTGGCTGCTACCGCAAATTTCTCCAACATTGCATGGATGAAACAGTTACTAGAAGGTATGAATATGAAGATTATAGAATGAGTAATTATCTACTATGATAATACCAGTGCAATTAATATTTCTACAAATCTAGTCATGCATGCTAAGACTAAGCATATTACTATCAAGTATCACTATCTGAGAGAACAAGTGCAAGAAAAGGAGGTGATATATGAATATGTTCAATCAAAAGAATAGTTAGCTAATATATTCACCAAACCATTATCAAAAGATACTTTTGAGTACCTAAGATAGAGACTAGGGGTCCAACCCTTGTCTATCAGTCAGTAAGCTAACTAGGAATTTGCATCATCCTATACCTAATCTGAATATCATTCATGTTGATGAAAACATTGAAAAGAACAACAACAGATACATTTGTACACAGCAAGGTACAAATCTACACCGAACACCAGAGACATTGTATTGCTGATGGATAGGGAAATTCAAGGAATATATTATGTAAAGGATGGAAGATGATAAAAACAAGGGGAAGTGTTTTTGTTTGGCATTGTTGTCAAAGAGAGATAATTATCTCATTATCATCAGGGAGAGATATGATAAAAGGAGAGATATGATAGAGGGAGAGATTATCTTATTGATTAGAAAAGATTATATCATTATCTATAAAGTGAAGTTCCTGAGAATCAAAAGGAAGAGTTAAGTTAATCAATATTCTAAGGGAGAGAAATTTATTACACATGAAATATCCATGTAAGGGAGAGAATTAACAAAGGGAGAGAGTTCAGACAAAGAGAGAATTTCTATCAAAGGTAAAAGAGATTATCAAGAAGAGGGACAGTCAAGTCAGAGCACATATCAGAACAGAGACATAAGATGCTACATGTATCTAGTGAAGGGATTGAAGATTGAGAACAACCACTCCGCATGAAACAAATCTAATCTATTTGAGCTTACCGAGAGCTAGACATTTTTAATAGTTACATTAGCAAAGCTTGATGAAACTATATATTTCATATTGTATTAGTGATAGTATAGTATGATAATGTAGTATGTTGCCATCAATGCCAAAGGGAGAGATTGATGACGTGTAACTGATTGAATGTTTAAAGATGTTAAGTTGATCACCGAAATGTAGAAGGATAATGCAAGACATTAAATAAGTTAATGGATTGTATTTTCATTGATATCAACTTGATATAATCTAATCGGTTATAATCAAAGTGTCAAAGACTTCAGAGAATCAAAGAGATAAAGATTATGCTTTCAATAATCCATAAAAGACAAGCATTCACTATATGACTTCAAACATTGACGGTTAGTGGAACTCAATGGACAGAGATCACAGAAAGTTAAGTCATAGTGATGCCTGAGAAAGAACACCGACGAGTAGAATCACAAGCATAACTGACAGCCATAAACATAGTGTAAACTGACAGAGAAGCCCGAGGAGAACTTGAGTGTTGATCGAAGCTATCAAAGAGTTAGAACACCCAAAATAAATGAAGTTCAAAAATGAAAAAATATCTAGCTGGCAGAGCTAAATATATAATTAACTAGTAGTTATCATTGTTTTCATCGACAATAAAAGCCAGAGTTAAGTAAAGGATTTAAAGCTATTTTTTCCAATTGGCAAGAAGATCTCTACGAGATAAAATAGGAGTTTTTCTTTAAAACTAATTGGCTAAGATTGTGGATCACGCAAATATCAAGAAAATCAAGAACCTAACAACAGTGATATCATGTCTATTTAAGAGACAAACATAATTCATTACGGATGAACGGGAGTGAATAAAAAAGATGATGCTGAAGAGAAACTGACAAAGAGCAACTTCATACAGTCCTGATCAATCAAGCTGAGGAAAGAGCTAAAGTTTTCTGTAGACACCGAGCAACAGAGCACAGCATCACCAAGGACAAATAAAGTGGAGCAAAGGTATTAATAGAGATATATTGATCAGATTATTTTTATGAGATTACAATAGATCTAAAAATCTACAAGTCTAAGTTGTATATGTGAACATATCATACTGTTTCAGTTTAACCATTGATATAGAAAGTCTCTTAACCGAGTGGGATTTAAAGATCCTTTCTATATTGAGATACATCCCAAGGAGTATCAAAAAGTTTGATCATGAAGATAGCATGAGATGCCAGATACTTATTGACAGGCCAAATGAGTGCTTGATCAAGGAAGGTAGCATAAAGATGACCGATATCAAGTGATAGACTAAAATTTTAAATCCTCTAACAAGGTCACACATAATAGTGTGTTTTTAACCTTTAATAGGTTTGGCTCTTCACCGATCTCACTTCAGAAGAGTGAAAATTTTGGGTTACCAGTCCCAAGTAGTTTTTCCCTTAACAGGGTTTCCACATTAAAAATCTACGTGTCAATGTGTTTATGAGTCATTACTTTAGTATTTTTTATTTTACATAGCTTAACTGAATTGATCAGTATACTCTAGATAATTTACTGTCTTTTGGTAAATTAACAAACAACTATTCGGTAAACATATAGTAAGAGGTTTAACAAAGAATTCTGAGCAGTAGTAATTTGAGAAACATATTTCAAGGCATTAATCTTATAGGACTAAAGATAATTAGAGGCTTAATATTGTGGTACTAAGTTTTTGGGTTTATTATTGGAATTTTTTGAGGCCACAGATTCACCCCCCCCCCTCTCAGCTTTTTATAACAACAATGTTAAAGATGATCCATACAATCACCCTACTTCTGTAAGAGGGCCCCTGCTGATTCAATTGTATAAGTTCCTATTGTACTAATAAGAAATTGATAAAATAAAGAAAGGATCATTGACCCATGGTACTTCAAATTCTCAAAGTTGAATTAGTTGGAATTCAAGAATGGGGCTAAAATAGTCACCTGAATCTCAATGGCTAACTTAATGAGAGTTCAAATATGTGTACTAAGTCTCTTAATCGATTTTGTGTGTACTCAAACACTACCAACTCTCTCTCTCTCTCTCTCTCTCTCTCTCTCTCTCTCTCTCTCTCTCAATGGTTTTGTGTATTC
>MU224789.1:1697666-1707752 GCA_018584345.1 Thuja plicata | reverse complement strand
AAATCAGAATTTTGTAATTCCAATTCCATTTTAATTCATGGACCCAAACACAGAATTTGGTATTATCCATAATTAGATAATGCCAATTCCAGTCTAATTCCAGCCCCCAAACGTGCCCTTAAATGAAAATATGAACCAACCCCCAATATTGCATGCCCACTCCGTAATTGATGCATTTCTCTCTTCTTTTTTTAACCATTATGAAGAAATTAATATTATATTCTATTTCTAACAAATTTTAATGTTAACCTCGTTTCACAATTTAAACAGATAAGAAATGTTAAATCCATAGCTTTCTATAACACCATGTAGCTTCCTTTATCGTTGGTTTCAAGAAGATATTTAATATTTTTTCTTAGCATTTTTTTACAAAAGTCTCACATATCTATGCTAGGATAAATTTCTCATTTAACACATATTCAAGATTTTATTGTTTACATTAAGATATTTAATTATAAAATAGCGAGTTCTAATTCTGATAATCAAGACCACATCACATCAAGCACACATTGAGCATATTTGTATAGTTTAAAACAAACATATTTTTAACTTCCAAATAAATTCATCTAATCCTTCAAAAGCATCCTATGTGGTGTGTGTATACCAGTCTAGCCAACTCACCACTGCCGAAGAGCTAGCCTCCTCTAACTCAACTACATTCCCACCCACTTCCTACAAAACCTTCAGACACACTCAAGACAACAACAATAGGTCAGTATCCATAAGAAAATCGTAATGGAAATAAACACATGCATCATATTGCATTTCACATTCATGAATTCATAAATGTGTCATAATATCTTTAACATTGCATTCAATAATGAAATTTAACATGATAATTGATGCACTATCAATTCTAAGGAAAACATTAATTTTCGCAAGTAACATTACCTTTCAATAAGTCAAAACATAATCTTAGTCAAAATGACAATGTCATCATCATATAATCAAAACATAAAACATAAAAGCATAGTCAACTATAGTCTACAAGAGGGAAATCATGTCAACAAGAGTCTAAGACTATTTGACCGAGTCAACAAGAGCCAAAGTATCATACTGAGGTCTTGAAATATAGGAGTCTAACAAGTTGAGTTGTGACAAATCTAGCAGTAATGAAGTAGTAGTAAAATCAAAATGGAGAACATGTTAGAGGATTTATTTCTTTCACAAATATGTTTCATGGACGAACATGGGAAACCCTTGATATGACCAGGAAAGAGAAGCACAAAACTCCTAATACTATTATGTATCAATATTTATATAATGTGAATATTAAAATTTTATAATAATATTATGGTTATTCTTATTATTGTATACCTGATTTTTTAAAGAAAATTATTAGATATAAATATAATATAATATAAAATATAATTTCATATATTACGAGTTAAATATATACATATGTAGTGGAGCTTGATTATTTTACTAATTTGAAGTTATTGCTTCTCCAATGAGATATTTTTTGTATAGACAACATTGTTTACTAAATAATATGTCAACTGACTTCATATATTCCACACGTGTACATTTAAAAAAATTAAAAATTGACCCCCCCATATCTTCAACATTCCCATTGCACACGGAGGGTGAGTGAATCCAGGAGTGTTCCATTTCTTTTTATCTCACTAGTTTATTTCTCTCTTGTCTAAGACGGGGAGCAAATGCAAGAAAGAAAACAAAGTAATGAAGCGAATCGCGAATGGAGCAAATGGAGATGTGAATGAAGCAAACTTTGCAGGCAGAAAGGGCTTTGATTTTGGATTTGGTGTGAACAAAGTGTTTGGTGGGAATGGTGAGTACTCCAGAGGATGGAAGGGCTTTGATCATGAGTTTGGTAAGGGCAGAGTTCTCTTCTAGTGCAATAGGCGGGGTGAGAGATTTTTACAGCAACCTCTCCCACGCAAAGATTTGAACAGGCTGAGACATTGGGTTGCTTTCAAACTCTATAGTGACTCTCAAAAAGTCAAACCTACTTCTCGAGAATCATTTTCTCCAGCCTTTCAGCCCCTTCAGCAACCATAGGATCTAGACCAAGATGCATGGTTACCCTCCTATATTTCCTCTCTGAATAATAGGTCCATTTCGAGACCGCGTTTCTTGTCGTTCCCAAAGAATGTGGAGATAGGGGATAGAGGGTCTCCACAATCTTCAAGTCTCCATAAAAGGTTGGGTGCTTATGGAAAAGAAAGAAGTCATGCTCGATGCAATACTGGACCTTCCTTCAATCCAAATAACCCTTCTCATGCGTGGAATCCGCAGATGCAAAGGGCTCCGATCAGTACCAATCAACCCTTCAAATCTACGCGGGCGTCTGCAACCAGATTTAAATGGCACAAAAAGGGGACATCGGCTCCATCTGGGAGGTCAAACATGGATCCGGTGGTTAAAAAGTCTTCCTCAACACCTGCATTCACAAATGTTTCATTTCCAGATCATTGCCTGGATGATCATTTTTCCTTTCTTAGGGATATAGCATTGTTAGGTATGTTTGGCCCTAACATGTTTCCTCTATCTGTTATTTTTTATTGGGCTAAGTCTGCCTGGGGTGGGGTAAAGGACATTTTCTTCATCGATGCAAATTTCAGCTTCTTTATTGTATTATTTGAATCCAAGTCTTCTCGAAAAACTGTGCATAAATTTAAGGGATGGTTCTGTAAAGGGCAAGGCTTGTTTACTTTGCCCTGGATCCCTAATCTTCAAGCAGATGACGCCCTTTGTCCGTTTTTGCCATTTTGGATCTCCTTTCCAGCATTGCCGTTAGAATACAGGGACCCGGCCATTATCGAGAGTCTCGCTAATAAACTTGGGATTTTTATAAAACATGATTTGATTCCATATGAAATGTTTTAGAGAGATGCCAGGGTTTGCTTGCTTCTTAAATTTTCCAAGCCCAAACCATCGGGAATTTCCATTGAGACCAAGTGGGGATCTTTGAATCAAACACTTGTGATCCAAAGTGCTGATATTGTCAATAAGTTTTCATCTTCATTGGGTCATTTTAATTCAGACTATTCTCAAAGGTTGCTATCTAATTTGGAGATTTGTACAAATCATTCCACAGATCTTCTTCAGTGTGCTTATGTTAAAGTAAGTGCAGGTCAAGATTGTTAGAATGAATTTAGAATAACTCAGAGGGGAGGGGTGAATTAGTTATCCTCAGGTCTAGATGTAGTAAAATAAAACTTTTATATATTTTAGATCTACTCAACAGCAGTAGCATAAGTCAACAACTTTAATCCTGCAGTTTACTGTCAAATGAAGTTAGCTTGTAAAAACATAATAGTAAAGCAAACCATAGGCATTCATACAAGTTGACACAAGTATTTAACGTGGAAACCCAATATGGGAAAAACCACTAGTAACATGCTACCAAGTTTTCACTCTTCTGAAGTGATGCCCTATAAGGAGCCAACCCTGTGAAAGGTTACAATAACACACTGCTAGGTGTGACCTGGTTAAAGGATTTAATCACCCTATCAGGAGTGGCCTTGTTAGAGGACTTAGAACAATCCACCTAAATGTCACCTTGTTAGAGGATTTATACAAATGACTTTTAGGTCAACCTTGTTAAAGGATTTAACTGATACAATGGTTAGAAAGTAATCAGCAGTTGTGATCTAATACATACAACTTACTTTGAAAATTCAGATCCAATTACAACTCTAATGTTAACTTACTGGATAGCCTGCATTGTCATCTTAACCTTCTGATCTGCTTGGAAATCCATCAAGCAATCACACATGCAACTCTATGCTTCTATATTCATCCTTCTTTGCTAGATTATGCCAAACAGTAAATCAACCATGCAATCCTCTTGCATACACACATGTACTTCCACATTCAACAACACACTTTAGCATACTAAATGAATAACCCCTTGAAGTTATTATATACCTCTTTATTTTAGGTCAGATAAATCTTTTGCTGCTTAAACAAGATCGTAGATCTTAGGTTAGGTCAGATCCAACGGATCATCCCATCTTTGCATTACATTTACTTCTCCAAAGTAGTCTCTAATTAAATCTTGAAACCATGCATTAATTACGGTTACCCATACATTAAATGACGTGGATCAATATTTAATTAACATTACATATCCCAATAAAATTAACTAAGTTAGCCAAAGATCTCAAATCTCATCCTTAACCCAATTACTGTAAGTTGGCCAACATCACTGTTTTCACTCGACAATTTCACTAGTACTCGACATTGAACAACTTTGCTCATCAGGAAAAAATTTACTTGGCACATGCAACTTTGCTCAGCACAAGCAACTTTGCTCGGCTTAGAACAACCAGAAAAATTGTCTTTGAAAGATAAACAACTAATTACTTTGCCAAAGTGCCAATTGATCAAGTACCCTTTTATTTGCCTTAACTCAACCATTCTCTTGGTATTCTTGTTAAATCTTCTCCATCAACAATAGATATGGTACTCAGATAGATAACAATAGTCTCACCAGTCAAGGTTTGACAGCAATGACAAAATAACAATTGCTTGCATTGTCACTTTCCAACAATCTCCCTCTTCGGCATTGATGGCAATACAAAATATTAAAACAATGATTTAACAAGCATAGTTACCAACCAATCCAAAAATTAACCTGTGTTCCTTGATATGAATGAACCTTCATTAATTTCTTTAGCTTCATTCTGATTCTTATCTGTAAAACATTTCTCCCTTCGTGTCTGTAATCACACTGTAATCATCTGTGTCTAATCTTCTGTAGACTCCCTCTGAGTAGATAATGACTTCAATGTTTTCAATAGTAACTTTTGCCTCTATGTAATCTTTTTCTCCTGGTAATCTCTCTTACTAGGAAATTATGTTTATTTTACTTCTTCCTCTATATAGGTAATCTCTCCCTCTTTGACAACAATGCCAAAGACATCAAAATCTTTATCATGTAGATCTTCAGTATCATGTTGATCTTGTCATCTTGATTATAACTGATTTTCTTTTCTATCCTTGTTCATCTTCACAACTTTAGCCATCATCCTAAAGTGTGAATAATTGTGCATCAATGTGTCAAATATTTTGAATGTAACATTTGATGCAACAGTACCATACATAACTTATTTAGCCTCAGTGAGGGGAATCACGCCCAATTTACCTCATAGATACTCATGAGCATCCTTGGGTAGTGCTTTTGTGAATATGTCTGCTAATTGTTCTTTAGTGTTCACATTATCAAGTCTTACTTCTTTACTCTGAACTAGCTCCCTCAAGTAATGATACTTGATAGCTATATTCTTTGTCTTTGAGTGCATCACAGGATTTTTATAAATATTAATAACACTCATGTTATCACAATATATGACAACTGGGTCAGTGATTTATTCTTTCATACCTTTCAGTAGTATCTTCAACCACACAATGTTAGAATAGTTAATTGCTGCTGCCACATACTCAGCTTTAGCTATAGATTGTGAGGTGCAGTTCTGTTTCTTGCTTGTCCATGAAATCAATCTTTTTCCTAAAAGAAATGGTCCACTAGTAGTGCTTTTCCTATCATCAACATTTCCATCCCAATCAGAGTCAGTGTAAACTCTGAGTTCAAACTTGTCATTCTTTTCGTAGTAGAGACCATAGTCATCAGTTCCTTTCAAGTATCTCAGAATCCTTTTTACTTCCATCATGTGAGTTTCTTTGGGATTAGCATAAAATCTTGCAATAATTCCAACATCTAGGGCAATATTAGGTCTACTGTGTATAACATACTATAGTTTTCCAATCATTGATTTGTAGAGTGTTTGGTTTACTTATTTTATGTCATCAGCTTTTGTCAGCTTCTGTCTAGTAGCCATGGGTGTACTTACTGGTTTGGACTCTTCCATTCCAAAAGTTTTCAGTATCTCTTTGATATATTTAGATTGAGTGATATAGATACCATTATTCATTTGATAAATTTGTAAGCCAACAAAGAATTTTATTTCACCAAACATAGACATCTCAAACTCAGTTTGTATCTCTGTTCAAATTTTTGACATAACACATCTTGTCCACTAAATATGATGTCATCTACAACAATTTCAGCCAATAGTGTACCTTTGTTTTGCTCTGTCTTTAAGTACAGGTTGTTGTTGTCATTGATTCTTGCAAATCCAATCTTGATCAGATAATTGTGCAATCTCTCATACCGTGCTCTTGTCACTTGCTTCAATCCATATAATGCCTTGTGCAATCTGCAAACTATATTCCTTTTGCTTGGGTCTGTAAAACCATTAGCTTGCTCAATATACACTTCTTCTTCCAAGATTCCATTGAGAAATGCAGATTTCACATCCATCTGATAAACTTTGAATCCTTTATAGGCTACATATGCAAGTAAGGTTCTAACACCTTCCAATTTAGCAATTGCAGTGAAGGTTTCACCATAGTCAATTCCTTCCTCCTGTGCATAACCCTTGCATACCAATCTAGCTTTGTTTCTTATCACATCTCCATATTCATTCAGCTTTTTCCTAAATACCCACTTTGTGCCAATTAATTTTTTGTCCTTTGAGTTAGGTACAAGTGTCCAAGTTTTGTTCTTCTCAATTTGTTCAATTTCCTCATTCATTGCTTGTATCCAATCTTCATTATCTAAAGCATCTTTCACTATTTTGGGCTCAACTTCACATAACAGACATCTGCCATTTTTCAACTTACTTCGTGTCATAACAACAGAATCCTTTGATCCAATGATTTGATCAAAATTGTGATTCCTTCTCACATATTTTTATAGAGTAGGCTCAGTCCTTACTTTAGGTTCATTGTTTGTATTCAGTTTTGGTTGATTCTGTGACTCGACATCTCCATCAGATAGCTTGGCATTCAATTCCAATTTCTTGGCAACTCCATTCTGTGACTCGGCAGGTGCATGTTGTTGTTCAGCAATAGTCTCAAGTAGTGAATTAAAATAGTCCTCATCTAGATATGTGAATGATCTATAGCTTTCAGGCTCTTGTGTACTTTCAGCTTCATTTCTTTCTGCAAACTCATCAATTCTTACATTTGCATTTTCAACAATTTTTTTAGTATTAGAATTCAAACATTTGTATGCTTTGTTTTTCATTGAATACCCAAGGAATATGCCTTCTTCACCTTTAGCATCTAGTTTTTCATTTCTGTTTTCCTTCAGTATAAATATATTCTTCCAAATACTTTAAAATACTTTACACTAGGTGCATAACCATACCAAAGTTCATAAGGTGTATCATTTTTACCTTTCTTGACTTGAACTCTATTTAGTGTATAGATTGCGGTACTTATAGCTTCTTTCCAATATTTATGTGCAACATTTTTCTCCATCATTAGTGTTCTAGCACAGTCCATGATAGACCTGTTCCTTCGTTCAGCAATACCATTTTATGGAGGAGTCCTGGGTGCAGACATCTGTCTCTTTATACCTTGGTCATTGCAAAACCTATTAAACTCATTAGAAATAAACTCTCCACCTCTGTCAGATCTTAAGCATTTCAAATTTTTGTCTGTTTCCTTTTCAACTTTAGATAAGTACCATTTAAATAACTAGAATGCATCAGATGTTTCTTTGAGAAACATTACAGTCATCATCCTTGAATAATCATCAACAAATAGAATAAAGTATCTAGCACCACAATAGCTTCTTTCTCCAATGGGACCACAGAGATCAGTATGGACCAATTCTATAATTTCCTCTAATATATGTGTTTTACTCTTGAAACTAGACTTAATCATCTTTCCTAGTTGACATTGTTTACATATAGCATTCTCAGGTTTCTATAACTTAGGTAGCCCTCTAACCTTTTTCAATTTACTTATGCTTACCAAGTTATCAAAGTTCACATGACCTCTTATGCCATAACCAAACATCATTGTATTGTGCAAACAAACATGTTTCTTTAGATAAATCTAGATAGAATAAGTTACCTTTGGTCTGATCACCACTTCCAACAAGTTCTTCAGTAGAGTCATAGATCTTTTCTTTTCTGTGATGGAATTCAACTTTGTAACCAGAAGTATTTAGCTGTGCAACACTAAGCAAATTATATTTAAGATCATCAACCCAATACACATCATCACATCTGATTTTGTCAGTTAGGTTAATCAATCCATTACCTTTGATAAGAAATGGTGCATCATTACCAAATTTTACATATCTTCCTTTACATTGGTTTAGGGTTTCAAACTTTTCTTTGTCACCAATCATATGATGGGAACAACCACTATCAATGATCCAATGATCATTTTTGCTCATATAAGAGATTAGTGCAATTTTCTCATCATCATCAGAATCTTCTTTCATTGCAACATAAACAACTTCTATATCATTGTCATCAAAATTATCAATTTCATTGTCAGGTTTTTCTTCAACAATATAACAAGATTTCTTACCTTTATCTTTGTAGTCCTTATATTTCCTAAAGTCTCGGTCATCCTTTCTGTCTTTGTATTCCTTGTCTTTGTTGTCACTTCTTTCATCTTTTTCATTCTTATCAAGACATCTAGCAGCTATATGACCAACTTTGTTGCATGAAAAAAAATAATAATAGGATGTTTACCTCTGTACTTTCCTTTTCCTCTGGATAGTCTTTTTGCCATAAGTGCTTCAAGTTCTTCAAGATCATCATCAGAAGTGTCACTGTCATTGTTCATATGTTTCTTTCCTTTCTTAGATTTATTTAGAACCAGCTGTGATCTAAAAGAAGAATCAACCCCTTGTGAATTATAGTTATCATAATTTGACATTTCAAATGCAGTGAGTCTGCCTATCAAATTTTCCATATTCAGATTATTGTTGGGAGTACATCTCAATTCTTGAATTGCAGAAACTCTAATAGCATACACAGGAAGTAAAGTTCTCAGTACCTTTCTCATTATGGTGTTCTCATCAGTTGTTCCATTAGCTCCTCTAATCTCATTTACAACTTCTTTCACTCTACCATAGTATTGATTGACATTTTCACCTTCTTGCCTTTTCATTTCATTAAACTTACCTCTTAGACTTTCTGATTTAGCTCTCAGCACATTAGTTTCTCCACCATAGACAATTGCAAGTTTGTCCCACATCTATTTTGCATTAGTGCAACTCTTTATATCATCAAACTCTGAATAACTCAATGAGGAGGTGATCGCCAACTTTTCTTGATTGTGTTCTTGCTTTTCTTTTAGTTGAGTAGCTGTGAGAGGAGCAGTAGGTGATACATAGTCATTTTCAATAAGTCACTTAGCATCATCTCCAATGCCAGCCAAATGCAATTTCATCAAACTCTACTATGCAAGGAAGTTGTCTTTGTTTAGCTTAGGAACCTCCTTCTTATACATCTAGATCTTTTCACTCCAAGTACCTTCAAACTATTTTCAGGAGACCAAAGCTCTGATACAAATTGTTAGAATGAATTTAAAATAACTGAGAGGGGAGGGGTGAATCAATTATCCTTAGGTCTAGATGTAGTAAAATAAAACTTTCTGTATTTCAGATCTACTCGATAGTAGTAGCATAAGTCAACAGCTTTAATCATGCAATTTACTATCCAATGAAGTTAGCTTGTAAAAACATAACACTAAAGAAAACCATAGGCATTAATACAAGTTGACACAAGTATTTAACGTGGAAACCCAATATGAGAAAAACCACCAGTAACATGCTACCAAGTTTTCACTCTTCTGAAGTGATGCCATGTGAGGAGCCAACCCTATGAAAGGTTACAATAACACACTGCTAGGTGTGACCTGGTTAAAGGATTTAATCACCCTGTTAGGAGTGGCCTTGTTAGAGTACTTAGAACATTCCACCTGAATGTCACCTTGTTAGAGGATTTATACAAATGATTGTTAGGTCAACCTTGTTAAAGGATTTAACTGATACAATGGTTAGGAAGTAATAAGCAGTTGTGATCTGATACATGCAACTTACTTTGCAAATTCAGATCCAATTATAGCTCTGATGTTAACTTACTAGATAGCCTGCATTGTCATCTCAACCTTCTGATCTTCTTGGAAATCTGTCAAGCAATCACACATGCAACTCTATGCTTCTGTATTCAGCCTTCTCTGCTAGATTATGCCAAACAGTAAATCAACCATGCAATCCTCTTGCATACACACATGTACTTCCACATT
>MU224789.1:1638636-1653480 GCA_018584345.1 Thuja plicata | reverse complement strand
GAAGGCTTGGTAACACTTGTTCTTTCCTTTCATAGATTAGTTGCATTGTACTTTCATTTTCATAGCTTAGCTTGCATTTTCATTTAGATTTGCATTGCATTGCATACATTTTGATTCTTGGAGATATTGGCATTCTTGCCCTTGTCTTCATTGTGAATCTCTCGTTGTGTGGTTTATTGGCAAGGTCATGAGTTCATAGCTCTAGCTGAGAGCAATCTAAAAAATCTTGCAACTCCATACATAGAGAGCTATGGATCGATTTGTGAGGGCTCATTCTTGAGTTTCCTTGCATGTAAGGATTCATAGAAGTGCACCTTTTTGTGTGTACACATACTAGAACATTATGCACCCCTAATGAGTACATCAAGACCTTTCATTTTACGCCTTTCATTCAAATTTTTATAGTATTTTTCATAAGTTACAGGCCTTAGAGTGTAGGATGGCATCTGAGATTCTGCATCACATCTAGTCAAACCCGCATTGAATTTGGGAATACTAAAAATCTTAGATCGCATCCTATTAAAATAGGATCGCACCCCAGGATCATTAGAGGGTTGCATTTTGTCAAGGTGCCCCTTGCGTTAAGCCACATAGCTAGCATCACATCCTGTGAAAGTAGGATAACACTCCCTATGCAGAGTTGCAGCCTATCAGAATAGTATCACACCCGAGATTAATGATCACATCCTGTCAGTACTAGATCACATCCAATCAATATAGGATCACATCCCATAGGAAGATCATGCCCTTTCAAAACAGGGTCGCATATAGTAAAATGATGTTGTATGGTTGATTTTTGAGTAAGCTATTGAACTTGATTTGTCGTTATGGACTTAAAGATATATCTGTTGGATCTTTTAATAGTGTATGTAGGTTATTTTGATCTGAAAACTAACATTTTGTGTTATTTATTGCAACCTAATTTAGGCATTATCTATTTATAATTTCTGAGGCATATTCTTTTTCTAGCCTTGTCAGAGCGATTGACTGAGGATGAGCATCACCTTGTATCCCACTTAGGATTAGGGACTTTAGTGGATTTACTTGATATTAGGGTAAACTAAGGGTTTTTGACTTCTCTTGCCGAGACATGACACTCAGATAACAACACATTCCACCTGTCGAGATGTGAGATCACTGCCACACTAGAGGATGTGTGGCGTATCATGTATATACCAATTATAGAATGATAGGTTCACTATGAGTCCCAGTCTGCCACAACTATTGCAGATGCCTAGAGTTTCTTTGTGGATCCTTTGATTACTCACCGATACCTAACATGAGATTACATGTTATCCCACTATGAGAGACTCCAAGTATATCTTACTAGATTCATGTGTGGTTGGGCCAACATGTTGGAGGAGATGATTATGTTGACTCAACAATTTGAATGGGGTAGCTACTTCCCGACGCATATGTATAGAGAGCTAAATGAGATCTTATATGAGTCATCAAGGATTATGATAGTTGGAATTATGATACTATAGATTTGGGTCTAGTAGCATATCCCAGTGACACGAATGATAGTTGAGAGACATAGAGATCTTGAGGATCCTTACGTTTATATGTACTCAAAATATATCCAGTAGCCCCACTTGGGTAAGATGGAGTATTGGCAATGTCTAATTAATGATGTCAGTTAGGTTGATTGGCAACCATATCTAGATTATGAGGAGTGGGCTATAGATCGTCAACAAATGTCATATTTCTTTTAGAGTAGGTAACTCACTGGTCACACCAGGTACATTATGGAGCGATTCATTATTACATGGGTATTCAAATAGTATGGTACATGATATAAGGTATGCCACAAGATTAGGAGGTCTATTCCCGTATTAGAGTTGAGGAGGCATATTAGGGAGTGTGAATGCTATATGAGATTATTGTTCAGGAGATCAAATAGATGGTTCTGGTAGGTTGGGATTTTCTGTCTGATATTGAAGATGGGGGGATCACTGATGAGTATAAGGACTATCTATATTAACACCCTTTTCCATGACTTTCATCTCTTAAGTACGTGGCACCACAGATAGAGGAGGCTTTCGACTATGACCCTAGTGATGATGATTCTATGAGCAGCTGAGGGAGAGGAGACAAGGGTGACCGACATGGAGATGAAGATGGAGGTCGAGGTGATAAAGGTGGTGGTGGTAGGATCCCTCATGGAGATAGAGATCAAAGACATGGTCAAGATTATAGGGGTGATGATGGGGATGAAATGGGTGGTGGAAAAGAGGAGGGCAGACCCACCTGAGATATATTTATTCCTCCACGCAGTGATTTACGATAATAACTTACTAGGCATTAGCAACGACGATGAACACCAGGTCAGAGATAGATGGGGGAGAGTAGTAGCAGTGGTATACCTCTTCCTTAGGATCCTCCCAGAGATAGAGGTGGAGATATAGACCCTCTATCATAGTGTGAGAGGGAGAGAGAGAGAGAGAGAGAGAGTAGCTAAGAGCTCGGATTACTACCTTGGATGCATTGCTAGAAGACAAGGATATGCATCTTTAGACATTGAGATCAGAGTGATATGAGTAGCAAGGTGCCCTTAGAGTAGAGAGGGATCAGAAGAGAGATATATTGAGATCTGAGAGAGATATTCATGAGGATTGCACTGCTACACATTAGGGACATAGGGCTGATTATTATTTTGCATTAAATTGCATAGCCGTTCCTGAGCCACAAAGAGCTCCTTTGTATTCTACCACAGCTTAGCATTCAAAGGGAGAAATGCTACCACCACTTATGACACGTGCATATGTCCCACCTTCCCCCCTTGTCATCAAGTCGAGGGTGGGTGTCAGTCATGATATTTTTATTATATGGAGTTTTTGTATATTGATCCAATATTGATCCCTTAATATTTACTTTCATGATACTTGACATATTATTTTTATCATTGTGCTCGGCCCTTCATTGATATACATATGAGATGTTGTCTCCTTGATGATGATAGTTTCTTATCATCTCATTTATCTACTTCACATTTGATATATATCCTTTGTTTTTATCCATGAGTTATGATGTACTTGGTCATTGTGAGGATATTATTGATATTCATGTGATGACCTCATTTATATTTACTTTTCCACTAATAGATAGATGTGTGAGATGGTTATATATGGATATGCACATGAATGGTTTTTGTCTTTCCTTATGCTTATAAACGTATGGATGCACCTATGAATGCTTTTATTCCTTTCAATTTCTCTATAAGAAAAGTACTGATGATATGCTATGATATGTATGATTTTATTTTGTTTCAAATGTTTCTCATGCAATAATGTATGTGAAGGATTGTACTATGTAATGCAACGACAAATATGTATCGGTGAATAAAGTAATGATTGGATAGATTAAGGAGTCAAACTTGGATTTTGAGATGGAAAAGGAATTCATGCTGAGCTCAAGTAATCATGCAATCTTAATGCAACTAATATGAATCATGAATTTAACTGGATAAAGACTTTCCAAGGATAGTCACTAATCATTCACAGTAGCATTTATCATCATAGAGTTGTTGTTTAACGGACACCGTAGGCTAGTAGAAATTTAAATAATAGATTCTATCCATCATAATATGAATACTACCTGAATCAGATGCAATGCCAAAAATAAACCTAAGAATCAAGGCATAGAGGCTAGGATGATTCGTCTGTTATTTCCTTTTGATTTAAAAACCTTCTTCTGTTCGTGCGCCATATAAGATATATGTAACCCACAATGAATCTTTTCATTAATGTTCATATCCTTGCATACATAATGTTTTGTAGACCTTACTAAGAAGTGGGTTGTATAACAACAAATAGATAAGGAGAAAGATTCAACTCATTGTAGCCTTTATATAAATAGGGTCGAGATATGTGTGGCCTTCCTATCAGGCTAGAGGCTCTTACCATAGAAAACCAAATTATATGAAGTTTACAAGATCATCTCATCAATTCCCCACAAGGATTAAAAAAGAAAAATGGCACACCCCCTATTCTTTCTTCTCTTATTCATTTAATAGACATCATGGAGTTACTTGGAAGACATAACAATAAAAAATTTATAATCATAGACATCAAGCAAAGAAAATTCATGAGTTCTATATATGCCACTAGTCAAAAGACATCATCGAGACATTATAAAGATTCATGATCAATAATCAATCAAAAATAAGTCTACTTGTGAGTTTTGGTGTTTAAGAACACCTTTAATTAATCACTTGTAGTTATCAATCACAAATTATATTTTATCAATGTAGTCTATATAGGAGTATCTATGTCTGAATGAGTGTAGTGGTGTTGAAAACACATTTGTGATTAGGTTTATCATTAATTACAATCCAATTGAGTGCTGAGAAATACTGTTGATTAAATTATTGAGAAACACTATTAGGATGTCTATTAAAGGTAGGTGGTGTTTAAGGAACAACTTTGTTTTTGAGAGTGGTTGTGATTGTTTATTGCAAGTTTTACAAAATACTAAATTGCAGTGCTAAAATTTCCTAGACAACAATGTAGGATGACCAAATGTGAAGAACCAACCTTATCCTTGACTAAGCTGATCTGACTTCTAGGAGAGATGCCCTAGTGAAAGATGATTATCCCAAGATTTGGACACAGACAAACTCAAGGCAAGGAAAGTGGAACAGTTGAAGAGCTTAAGTCCAACCGATGGTGTGAAAGTGACCAAAGGATATCCACCAAAAGAAATTTTGAATATGAATCCATTGCAATTTTTGTATTGATAGATTGAGTGATTATTACAAGTACCACTTGTTTAATAGGTTTTCACCACTTGGAAAATTCTTATTTTTTCTACCAAGATGCCTATTTTCTAGGTTTTTGCCAAGGCACTTTTTTGTTTTTCAAATTTCTTTACTTTTTTCCCTTTTTCTATTTTTTGGTTAGTATCAAGGCACCTGTTTCTGAGGTTTTCACTAAGAATACCTTTTTTCAAGACTATTTCCACTAATTTTTATATTTTTTTCTTTTCCACTATTTTTAACTTTTTTCAAGATCAATTTTTGTTGTACAAGCCTTGCGGCTGAATGTCAAGTGTAGAAATTTTTCAAGTGGAGAGTATTGATAGGATCAGGGAGAAAATATCCCTCAGGTGTAGTTAATTGATAAGATAATGATCAAAAGGTTTTTTTAATAACAAAGGGTCCCAGCCAGTTGGGTTCAAACTTTACCTTTTATTCTTTGTTTTGTTGATTCTTAGGATTTTCTCTAAGCACTAGATCTCCAACTTAAAATTGTCTAGGTTTCACTTTCTTTTTATATCCTTTTGACAACCTTTTCTAATATACCTTGATATTATCAAACACATGTTGTCTATGTTCATCCAACATTTCTAATTTTTGGACCCTATATATAAGATATTGTTCATCTATGATAAGGCCTTTAAAAGATACCCGCAAGGAAGGGATTTCAACTTCAATGGGAAAAAATGTTAATGTTCCATGGATAAGAGAAAATGGTGTGTCTCCTATTGGTGTTCTAATTCTTTTCCTATATGCCCATAATGTTGGATTTAGCTACAAATTTCAATCTTTGCCAAATTTACTCAAAGTTCTATGTAAGATTTTGAGAATGTTCTTGTTTGATGCCTCAACCTGTCCATTACCCTGAGGATAATAGATTGAAGAACAAGTTGAGTTATGTGGAACTATGCACAAAGCTCATCCATATCTTGGTTTTGGAACTATCCTCCATTGTCGGTTACAATAGATAATTGTATCTCGTACCTACAAATGATGTAGTTCAAGATGAACATAGCGAATTTCTTTCTAGTGGTTTTGATTAGGGGCACTTCTTCAAAACACTTTTTGACATACTTAGTGGATGTGATGATATATTTATGCCCACTTGAAGAACTAGGATAGATTTTTCCCAAAATATCAAAGTCCCATTACAGTCGTGAAAGACCAATATGTAATAAATGGTATTAACTCCTTGGCTGGAGAATGTATGAGATTTCCTTGATTTTGACATTTTTGTTATGTTTTAGAAAACTATATAGCATCTTTTTCCATTGTAAGGTAGTAGTACCCTACTCTTAGGAGTTTTCTAGTTAGCAAGAGATCATTTGAGTGAGATGTGCACACAGCTTTATGGACCTCTTTTAATGCGCGATTAGATTCTTCAAGTTCTAAACACCTAAGTAGTGTTCCATCGAGACACATCTATTTAAGTCAGTAGTAATGATTACATAACATGATGCTATGCTAATTAGGGCTCATTTCTCATTTCTAGAAAGACCATTAGGTAAGGATTGATCTTTAAAATAAGCATAGATATTACCATATCAGAAAGGGTTTTGAACATTTAAAGGATAGATTATATGGGTTTCAAGTGCATCAAATATGGGAAAGGGTAAATCTTCCACCAGGAATCCATAGTGATATTGATGTTCCTCTAGCTGTAACATAGATACGAGTATTTCCATTGCATCTATAGCTCTATTTTCTGTTCTAGGGATTCACTGAAATGTAATGAAGGAAAAGTAATTCTTGAAATCATCTGCCATGTTCTTATAAGGTATCAACTCTTCATCCCTTGTTTGATACTCATCATTGACTTGGTTAATAATGAGTTGAGAATCTCCATATATGTGCAACTCTACAATTTTTCATTCGATACCCAACTTGAGATAATTCACCAAGGCTTCATCTTCTAAAATATTATTAGTACATGGAAAAATTAGTTTATAAGCCTTAGGTATCTTACCCCTCAAGAGTAACAAATACAACACCTTCTCTCTATCCTTGTTGAGTAAAGTAACCATCAAAGTATATTTTCTATGAATGTTTTGTTAAATTCATTATAGTTTGATCATGAAATTTAATCATCAAAGGTGTTTCATCCTACAATGGTGACTCAGCCAGTTGACATGCTATCACTTTTTCTTTGATTTTTTTTATCCACATATTATATGTAAAATTCACTGAGTATTAAGACCCAATTTTCTAATCTTCATATCAATGTCACCTTACTTAAAAGATACTTCAACGAATCAATCTTTGAAATTAACCTCACTATGTCAAAAAGAATGTAATGTCTCAATTTTTGTGATGTGAAGACAAGTACTAACCATTCTTTCTCTATCCCACTATTATTGAGTTCCTAGGAGACTAATGTGTTGGAAAAGAGTTGAGTAACTGAGAGGGGAGGGGTGAATCAGTTACCACAAAAAAAATCAAAGTTTCTTAGATGTATTAAACAAACATGTTAGTGTTACTCAATTAACATAAATATTATGCTGCCACTTGGTTAACAAAGTACATCTTTCAAGATATTAACTGTGATTATCCTTTAGTGATTAAATGCAGAGACATAAAACATAAAGTAAATAGCATGTACATAGATAACACAAAGATTTAACGTGGAAACCCAATATGGGAAAAACCACCAATTGCAACTAGTCACTATTTTTCACTCTTCTAAAGTGAGCCCTATTAGGAGCCAACCCTGTTAAAAGATACAATAACACACTATTAGGTGTGACATTTTTAGAGGATTTAATCATCCTGTAAGGAGTGGCCTTGTTAGAGGTCTTCAAACACTTCAATGTATAAATGTCACCTTGTGAGAGGATTTACAAAAGACTGTTAAGTCTTCTTTGTTAAGATATTTTAGATCACTGCTATAATTATTAGAGAGTAACAATGGATTAACCCATTTTGATAAGCAACTTTCTTTGTTGATTCAGATCTTTTCTCTAGCTTTAAACACTTGATACTCACTGATTGAGTATTTTATTGCAGCTTTGTATGTTCTATCCTCAATCAGAATCCTATCTGATTTTGCCTCCACACTGCATATCATAATCACACACATCTCACACATCACACACTTATTCAATCCAAACTTGACCTTATATATATATATAAGCCTTGTCAAGTCGGCCTTAATAACCTTCAAAATAATCAATAAAACTTAAGTTTGTCGGCGACATATAACCAATTAAACATAAAGTGTAAACTATTGTTAGTCGACTGACACTGAATATCTAACTTGGTTAATACTAAAATCCTTCAATGCCCGACCAACATTGTAATGCCCAAGTGAACTCGGTTAGAACTAAAAATTACTTTGGTCTTCTTCAATGCCCGAGAAAACTTGGCAATACTGAATGTACTTGGTGTGGGTGTAGACATGTGTGTAAACATAAATGACAATACACAATTGAATAATTGTCATAAAAATATCCCTCTTTGGAATTTATGGCAACACAACATGTCATAATACAAAGAATTATAGAGAAAAAACACAACAATCAAATTTTATTAATGTCCTTAGCTTCATTATGATTCTCATCCAAAACTTCCCTTGTCTTCATAATCTTTTAAGAAACTCTTCCTCTTACATGATTCTCTATTTTTGATAAAATTTATCCCTCTGTCATCAATAATTCATTTGGAATGACATCAATAAACTCCCCCTCTTTGAAAACAAATGCCAAAGACACTATCCAAAACATATCCAATGAAGTTGTAATCTGCCTGTTTGTACTAATTCATATGCAATGAGCTCTGACAATCAGCATCAACATGTTAAATCTATTATGTAGCTCGGTTGATGTGTCACTAATCCGTGTTTTAGTGAGATTCGGTTAGGGGAATCACCCCTATCTTTCTTCTAAGATACAAAAATACATCCTTAGGTAACATTTTTGTGAATATGTCTACAATTTGTTCTTTAGTATTCACATATTCCAATCTTACTTCCTTGTCCTAAATCAATTCTCTCAAGGAATGATAATTTATTGCAATATATGTTTAGCCTTAGTACGCATCACAGGTTTCTTTGAAATGTTAATAGCACTAGTGTTGTCATAGTAGAAAATAACTAGTTCTTTGATTTCCTCCTTCATACCTAATAATAGTTTTTTGAGCCATATGATATTTGAACAATTCACTGCTACAACAACATACTCTGCCTCTATTGTAGACTGAGAAATGCAGTTATGTTTCTTGCTTTCCCATGAGACTAATCTCTTACCAAGAAATAATGCTCCACCACTTGTGGTCTTCCTTTCATCAACACTTCTTGCCCAATCAACATCAGTAAAATTCTTCAAATCAAAGTTTCCTCCTTTCTTATACCATAATCCGTAATATTTAGTACCCTTAAGATATCTCAAAATCCTCTTGATTTGAATTAAGTGATTCTCTCTAGGATTAGCTGAAAACCTTGCAACAATACCGACTACTAATGTAATATTAGGTCTAGTATGAACAACATATTGAAGTTTACCAATCATGGATCTATAGGTAGTCTAATTTACCTCCTTTGAATCATCATCCTTAGACAAATTATGTCTAGTAGACATTGTGATAGCTAAATGTGGGCCTTTGATTCAGCCATACACTTCAACATAGTCCTTCTTCACTAGCCACATACAAGAATGGATATGAAATTATCCATCTTGCATGCCTGCATGATTTGACTTGTTGCCTCCTATCTAGACGGGGTTTTGAATAAGCTCTCAGAATCAAGATTCCAACAACCTAGACCAATCTACAAATAGAGGATTTTTAATATAGAAATGCACTGCAAGATTAACATAAGAATGATAGATTCAGGATTAATCTAAGCAATGAGTATGATAGTAAACTAGAAAGAAGATTAATCTAAGAATGCTTGAAAGAAGCTAAACTAGACATGATTAATATTAGAAAATGATATTAATCTAGAAATGAAAGATAAGAATGATTAGAACTTGAATGCATAAATGTGAGTCAAAAATCCTGCAGTGATTCGATATTTGAATAATGAATTCTCTTTTTTTTTTGAATTAGAAATGAGGTTCTTTTATAGGATGAGAGTCCATTAAAAATAGAATGTTTCCTTGATAGAAACAATTAACTTATTGAAGATCAGTTTAGATTAGCAAGTTTCTTTTGAGAGAAACAATGAACTGTTAGCTTTTTGAGTGAGTGAGGCAGTTAACTAATTTGTTTCTTTTTTCAATCACAATTAACTCAAAGCTTCTATTTCTAAACTGGAGAGAATATTTAATTAAATAAATAGAATATGACCTCAAATATGTATTTTCTCAATTATTTGAACAATTAAGTTCAATTATTGAAATGAGAGTATTTATTTAATAATTAAATATTATTTAATTCCTTTTTATGTGTTTTAGCTAAAAGGGGTGAATTTAATTTAATTAAAGTGCTAGGAATTTATAATTAAATTAATTCAATCATAGGGTTTATATAGCTAGGTAATTTGATATTTAGGAATTAAACATAGTATGTGATTAAAGTAGATTTAGGGTTTTCTGCATTTGACACTGAGCTCAAGTAGAGTCAGTGGAGACTCAGAATTTCCAACTACAATAGGAATTTGATGATTCATAAAGGTTGACAAATACAACAAAATTGGTTAGGGTTTCCTAAAGCCAATTTTGGGGTGTTACAGGCATAGGTGTCCCAACTGGTCTAGAATCTTCCATCCCAAATTTTTCTAGTATCTCTTTGATGTATTTAGACTGAGTAATAGAAATACCATCCTTCTTCTGATGAACTTATAAACCAACAAACAATTTGATTTATCCAAACATAGACATAATAAATTTCTTACTCATAGCTTTGGAGAATGCTTTGCATAAATCATCATGTCGAGTAAATAGTATATCATCAATAAATATCTCTGCTAACAGTATCTTGTTCTAAGGTCCTTATTTGATGTACAAGCTACTATTGTCATTAGTTCTCTGAAATCCAATATTTATCAAGTAACCATGCAATCTTTCATACAAGGTTGTAGGAGGTTGTTTCAGTCCATACAATGCTTTGTGCGATTTGCAAACCATATTCCTTTTGTTAGGATCTACAAAACCTTCAGGTTGCTCAATATAGACTTCCTCTTCAAGGATTCCATTTAGGAATGTAGATTTTACATCCATTTGAGATACCTTGAATCCTTTATGTGTAGCATATGCTAGAAGAGGTCTGACTCCTTCAAGTCTTGTAACAGGAGAAAAAGTTTCTCCATAATCAATACCCTCTTCTTGAGCATATCCTTTACATAGTAGTCTTTCTTTTTTCTTGAAACTTCCCCTTTTTCATTCATCTTGGATCTGAAAACCCACTTAGTACCAATCACATTATTATCTTTTGGTCTAGGTACAAGAGTCTAGGTTTTGTTCTTTTCTATCTACTCAATCTCTTCATTCATTGCTTCTATCCAAATTTCATCATTCAATGCATATTTAATAGTTCTAGGTTCAATTTCACTAAGAAAACATGTACCTTTGATTTTTCTCCTTGTCATTATAACTTATTTCTGATCTCCAATTATTTGTTCAGGTGCATGATGCCTTCTGATATACTTTGCAAGTATAGGTTCCTTCCTCTTTGATTTTGGGCTTGCTCCACTATGTTCACCATGCTCAAATATTATGTTATGTTCTTCTATCTGATACTCAGGTTCCACTATCTGAGACTCAGGGGCCTCTATCTATGACTTTGGTTCCTCTACCTGTGACTCAAATCCCTCTATGTGTAACTTGGTTTCTTCAGTTTGAGACTCGGTTCCCTCTATCTATGACTTAGTTTCAGTAGTTAGTAGCTCGGGTTGCACAGGTTGCAACAAAGTTTGTGATGATGAATTTAGTGGGGTACATGGTTGATGTCCAATCACCATTTCCTTTGTCTTAGGTATAGCATCAGGTTCATAATACACAAATTTCTTGTAGTCCTCAGACTCTTTATTGCTATGTTCTTAATTTCTCTCTGCAAATTCATGAATCTTTACATGCATAATTTCTATGAATTTATGAGTAGTAAGATTCAAACATTTGTATGCTTTTATTTTATAGGAGTAGTAGAGGAATATACCTTCATTACCTTTTGCATCAAATATTCCATTTCTTGATTCCTTCAAGATGTAACATTTACTTCCAAATAGTTTGAAATAATGAACACTAGCTTTATAGCCATACCATAATTTAAAAGGTGTCTTCTCAGTACCTTTCTTCAGTTGAACTCAGTTCAGGGTGTGAATTGCAATGATGATGGCTTTCTTCTAGTATTTTGTAGCAACATTATTTTGAATCACCGAGGTTCTTGCACAATGCATAATGAATCTATTTCTTCTTTTTGCTATACCATTTTGTTGTGGTGTACCTAGGGCACATACTTGTCTCTTGATTCCTCTTTCATTGCAAAATTTTTTGAACTCATTAGAAATGAATTCTCCTCCTTTGTCAGATCTTAGTCATTTAAGTTTCTTTCCTATTTCCTTCTCAACTCTGGAAAGGTACCATTTGAAATTTTGAAAATCTTCTAATTGTTCTTTGAGAAACATAACTGTCATCATTCTGGAATGGTCATCAACAAATAGAATGAAATAATTCTCACCCGTATAACTTTTTGTTCCAAATCATCCACAGAAAATAAGTATTCACTAATTCTAAGACTTCTTCTATATTGTAGTTCTTTCTATTGAAACTAGGTTTGCCCATCTTCCCAATTTCGCATTGTTTGCATATTGCCAATTCAGGTTTTTTCAAAATAAGAATACCTCTTACTCTTTTGTTCTTTCTTATGTTGATTAGGTTATCAAAATTCACATGACATGAAATTTTATGCCATAATAAACTTTCTTCTACTTGTGCAATAAAACATGAACTTTCATTGAGATAAAGATAAAATAGATTACCTTTTGTTTGCCTTCCAGTTCCAAGTAGGTTTCCCTTACCATTCATGAATTATAACTTGAAACTAATGTTATTCAGTTGTGCCACACTTAGTAGATTAAACCTTAGTCCTTCAACCCAATAAGCATTATCACATTTGATTCCTTTAGTTATATCAATACAACCTTTACCTTTAACATAGCAGGGTTCATCATTCCCAAAACTGACACACCCACCATAATAGTTCTCAAGATGTTCAAATTTAGTTTTATCACCAGTCATGTGGTGAGAAAAAAAAATATCAATTATCCAAGTGTCATTCTTGCTAATATGAGAGTAAAGTACAGTCTTTCCATTATCTTCATTGTCTGAATCATCCTTAATAGCAATGTAAACCATTTCATCTTCATCTTCATCACTATCAGAATCTTTAGTAATATAAAAATATTTCTTACCTTTGTCCTTGTAGCTTTTGAAATCTTTCTTTCCTTTGAACTTGTTAAACATTCTCTCACCTTTGTCTTCCTTGTTTGGACACTTAGCAACAATGTGACCAACCTCATCACATGAAAAGAAAATGAATGGTATTGTTCCTTTGTATATTCCTTTTCCTTTTGTAGCTCTTTTTGGAAGTAATGTTTCAATGATTTCTAGATCATCATCATCATCAGAATCATCATCATTGTCACTATCAATCTTCCTTCCTTTCATCTTTCCAAGGTCTAATTTAGCTTTGAATGGAGACTCAAGATTGCCAGGATTTGGAGAATAATTATCAAAATTGTCTAACTCAAAAGCTATAAGTCTTCCCACCAATTCATCTAGAGTTTCGTCATTACTGCATCTCATCTCTTGAATATCTGAAAATATAATTGCATAGATAGGAAGTAATGTTCTCAATACCTTACTAACCATTTTTTTGTCTTCAATTGTTCCACCAGCAGCTCTAATTGCACTGACACTTTTTTGATTTTTTCACTGTATTTTGTAATGTCTTCTCATTCTTTCATTTTCATCTGATCAAAATGACCTCTGAGACTTTATTTTTTCGCTCTCTTTACATTGTCATCTCCTCCATAGATTTCATGTAGTTTCTTCCAAATATCATAGGTAGTAGGGTAGTCCTTGACTTTGTCAAATTTGGAATAGCTGAGTGAAGAAGCTATATCAACCATCATTATGGTATGATGCTTCATGTCCACCATCTGATCCATAGACATAGGTGTCGGTGGTTCCACATACTTGTGATCCAAGAATTCCAAACCAGTATCTCCAATAGTATATATCTATAGCCTCATCATATCTTTCGATACAGTGAACTTTTCTTTGTTAAGCTTGGGGATCTCCGTTCTATAAGACATCTTTGATCATTAGCTTAGGCTTTGAAACCTTCCCTGAAAGCACTTAAAACCTTCCCTGTAAGCACAAAACACTCTGATACCAATTGTTGGAAATGAGTTGAGTAACTGAGAGGGGAGGGGTGAATTAGTTACCAAAAAAACAAATCCAAGTCCCTTAGATGTATTAAACAAACTTGTTATTGTTACTCAGTTAACATAGGTATTCTTCTACCACTCAGTTAACAAAGTAAATATTTCAAGATATTAACTATTATTATCCTTTAGTGATTAAATGCAGAAACATAAAACATAAAGTAAATAGAATGTACATAGATAACACCAATATTTAATGTGGAAACCCAATATGAGAAAAAACCTAAAATTGCAACTAGTCACTATTTTTCCATCTTCTGAAGTGAGCCCTATTAGGAGCCAACCCTATTAAAGGTAATAATAACACACTTTTAGGTGTGACCCTATTAGAGGATTTAATCACTCTATAAGGAGTGGCCTTGTTAGATGTCTTAAAATAATTCAATGTAGAAATATCACCTTGTGAGAGGATTTACAAAAGACTGTTAAGTCTACTCTGTTAAGATATTTTATATCACTACTACAATTATTAGAGAGTAACAATGGATTGACCCATTTTGATAAGAACTATCTTTGTTGATTCAGATCTCTACTCTAGCTTCAAACACTTGATCCTCACTAATCCAATATTATGTTGCAGCTCTGTATGTTCAGTCCTCAATTAGAATCCCATCTGATTCGCCTCCACACTTCATATCATAATCACACACATCCCACACATCACACACATCCCACACATCACACACTTATTCAATCCAAACTTGACCTT